>JAPYZA010004255.1:0-13768 GCA_030522685.1 Eupelmus azureus | reverse complement strand
ATATATATATATATTGTAGAGTTAAAGCATGATTTAATTAAGAAACTTCAACGTAACTAATTGCAGACGGAGCCTCATGTTAAATTTACCAAAGGTCATTGAAAACACCACTCATATTAATACTTAGATTGTACAGAATTCTTGCTAAAACTTTAATACAATTATATTTTGTGAACAGCCCGTCATAATTATTGAGAATTAACAAAATGTATTTATAAATATAATGAAAATTTCTTATCAATTTCTGCAAACATATATTTTAGATGAAAGTTTTGAATACTAACTTTGGTAAAATTAAAGAGAAAAATAAAACTAAAATACTTTTTTTTTAAAGTAAATGCATTTTTTCGAAAGTTTCCATTTTAAACTACATTCATATTTTTTCATTTAGACTACATGCATTTTTTCTAATTAATCTCATTTTGTGTGCATATTCAGTTACTCTATTACCATTTTTTGTCATTAAAAAAATATTGAAAAACTTAAAATATGCGTATTAATAACTAATTAAAAAATGTATACTGAAAAACAGTAACTAAAATGAATTATTTAAAATAAAAGTTAAATTTTAATGACAATTTGATAACTGCCAATGTGTCTTTAATTAAAATAATTTAAAATATAAACAAATAATAATAAAAAATGTATACTATTTCAAGTTTTTACTTATAAAAGTAAAAAATAATTCTATTATTATCAAGGAAGGAGTCAATAGTAGAGATGCATTTGTTTATTATTAACCTTATGTAATATTGTTTCAAATTTTCAATTACAATATTATGTATAATATTAATAATAATATGACAATGTATACAGGTTAGATACAATTTCTTTGTCTCATATGGAGTTCATGGTTTTTCGCATCTTTTTTCTTTATAATTTTCTCATTGTATTATTTTAATAAGTCGGTTGGTTTTTGTTCCTTAAATGTTAGCGCTTTATTTTCTTCTTATTCTCATTCATTCCTCATATGCTCCGATTGGTGGCGCCCAATTGACGATCGAGACGAGTATTTCCGCTCGAATATAATAATGTTCCTCGATGGACGCTTGCTCGCCACTTTGCAGGCATTTTATCAGTCGTTATTGTAGTATATTTCTTCTGAACACAATGTTTTTACACATGACTTTAGGAAACTTATGTTATTTCAGATAATACATGCTTCAAAAAGTTTCATTATTCTTAATGTAGCTCTTATCCTTTTTTTTATAGCGAATTAGCTGAATTCCAATATAGTAATAGTATAGCGGCCACCAACATCTACCCTGATCATCTTAGGTTCCCACCTTGATACAAGTTTCTTAAATATATTTTGAATCAATTGAATCTGAATTTTGTTGGCGTATTTAACAAATTAACTGTTAAAAATACAGTGAATCGTTTGCTGTTCTTAATAATATTCGAAAAATAATCGATCAAAGCTACTCAGGCACTTGATTTCCACATCTTATGCCCCTGAAAAGCTTCAAGCGGTCGTATCGCGAATACTATTGAGAGCATTAAAGCGATTATAGAATAAAAAAGATCGTAATTTTAAATTAAAATTTTAAATTAGTTTAATTTATTACGATGATTACTATCATTTTTTATCTTCTAATTTTACGATTATGCACCCATAAAATTTCGATTCAATAATCTAACATACGTCTAAAATACTTAGGTATAGGTAGAGACCTTAGATGGCCACGACATTTGTTGGTAGCCTCTAAACTGTTTTTAAAATATTAATTCACAAACGAAAAAGATACATCAAAATAAAAATAATGAATGGATACGTCAAAATAAAAATAGTAGATCTATTATGTTACACTGTAAGCATCTTTTGATTCCACAACATTAGCATGCACTAATAAATTTCGTATGCTAAATTATTAATAAAAAAAAATAAAATTATTGAAACAAACATGAATAAATAGTAATGTATAATCTTTTGGAGCATGTATTGCTGATTCTTATGCTATGTAATGTGTACAATTCTGTCATTTGCTAATTGGCTTAAATACTCAGTATTAAGGGTCAATTGTTGTTGAGTGGCGAAAGTCTCCGGAGTTATTCAGGATCGTCCAGGAACGACGTGCATGTTGAAAATAGAAAAACAAAACGCAATTTTTTTTTTTAATAATTTTTACAATTACGAACTAACAATGGTTCCACAAAACCCCAAAATCGGCCCTAACTTTTAAATTTGCAGTCGTTATAAATTCTCAGCCACAAAAGAAATTGTCCCTAAATGTTATTTCAAAGAGGACCTTGATGAAAAACTAGCACAACAAATATTGATTTTTAATGATAGCTAACTGCCTTATTTCTCAACATATATCTAGTTACTAAAAATTTACAATTATAATAAAGCAGAATTTTGCGCTGATGAAAATGGGTAAACTTAAATTATTATTTATTAAAGATGTATCTTTTAAATATGCACAATTTTAATTGAAATTTATTGTAAAATCAATATTTCTATTGATAATCACCTAGGTCCTCTTGTACAATTTTCTAAAATTGATAGTCTTAAATCAATGACAGAACGATGTGATTAAATGATAACAATTAATTTCGAACATTAACGATCGTCATGTGAAAAAATGAAATAAAGAACAAAATGCCTCGATGCATCGTCAAAGGTAACTCTGTACTCGAAAGTCGCCACCGTGATTCGTCAATATTTGCAATCTGCTTTTATTTTTTTAGAGAAAACATTTTTCGTACGTCAAACGTCTCTATTTTTTCTTCAAAATAAAGCTAATCCTGTCATATTATAAGCCATTTTGGGCTACATCGATCGTGAAAACTTTCGTGTACAGAATGTAACAGAGAGACTTGGAAGAGGGTTCATTCAAAATCATACATTATCTATTTGTGTGTTAGCGCTTTCTTTGCTTCTCTCAAAAAAAGCGTACTGATTTTTGCCGTTCCATAGAGATTATTTCCTATTTTACTTTTATTCTCTTTATTTACTTCTCATTGAGAATGTCAGAATTTATCACAGAAAACTCTGAGCATCACTCGCACTTGTCAAGAGACCTCGTGATACTTTTTCTTCATTTAAATGTGCTTAATTGCATCAGTTTTTATATTCACTCGTTTCGCATGCTCAACTTCTATCCGTTTGGCTGCGGCAGATTCGATATTTAGTTATTATAACTTTCAAAATTCACCGTTGAGTTTAATAACCGATCTCAACGCGAGGTAAAAAGTACATATTAGCACACGACGCAGATATCCAACAAAATTCACTGATCCTAGAAAGGCTTTCAACGGTCGCATACCTGACGTCATATGGAGGAGGGGCATAGAAATATACATTTACACGTTGTCGACACTGCGATATAAAAATATATAAATAACTTGAAAAATCTGTACGTACTCCAACGAAATTCGTCGTTTACGAGCTAAATGATCGATGAAATTCTTTTTTTATTATATTCCAAGCCTTTTAACAAGCTGGATGAAATGCATTGGTTTCGCGCTCACAGTCGCTTCGAATGCATCGACAGCCAAACCGATACGCGAATACGACGCAAGAATGCGAGGAAAGACTTCCAACATTTTTCTTTACTGCAAGAATTTACTTTATAATGTTCATCATTCTTAAAAATTTCTGTTGAAAATTCTTCATTTTAAATATAAATTGTGTAAATCATTCTATTCCAAAAAGAAACTATACACTTGAAAATTACAATATTTCAGCTAAATGAATAATGGCTATTAAAATTTCTACATTTTCGTTTACAGTATTATTAAGTTACTTATCCGTAGACTTTAAGTACACGTTCATTATATAGCAAATGCTTTAGCAGTCTTTATCATGTAGGTATTAAAAAAGGAATTGCATTTTTAAAACGTTAGCTGTATAATCAACGCGTAAATAATATCAACAGATTGTTGATGTTTCATAATAATAGCTGCAAACGAAAATTACTTCTATTATCTTAATAAACACTTGTTCAGTCTACATATTGAATATCTTAACTAGTTTCAGTGTTTTTCTATATTTCAGTACGTGTTTCATTTGTTTCTTGAAAAAAGCAGTATCTAAAAAATTCGTGGAGCTCACTTCCGTTTCGCATTCCCTTAAACTTGTCAAGTTAAGTTTAGTAAGCTGAGCAAAATTGGTATACAATAATAATAAAAAGAGGAAAAAACAAAAACGGCAAAAATCAATAACGACGTTGGGACCGCATGTACTTGTGATACGCATGTACTGTTTTATTACAAAGTACCTAGTTTTTCTCATATGATTATATCATTCATGATGATTCTTAGCGTTTACAGTTCAACTTTCTTATCAATACTTTATATATAAATATGTATTGTTAAGTCGCGCAAAGACTCTCAAGTTTGCTTCAAGTCCCTGTAAGCAACAAACTGGAATTTGCGCCGCTCAGCGTGTTTTATGCACACATCCAACGCCTCGTCGAATCCGAAGTAAATAAAAGAGTCAAATTAATATCTCTTCCTTTCTTTTCTCTCTTTTTTATTCGCAAGCACGCATATTCTCATTGCTTCTCTCACACACGCGTACTCGTACTCTCATTCATTATTTCTGCACTTACATGTTAAGACCCTAAAGCTGCACTCTTATTTGCATTCGCCTAAACGTATTGTACAAAGAACAATCATTCTCTTTTTTTTCTGCGAATACGCACTATGTACCTTTTACATTCGTCACATCGTGTATAAAACTCTATCGGAGTACATGATTACATTGTTTATCTGTATTTTCCCTTCATTTAATGTAATAGTAATAGGTAATTATCACTTTTTCCTCTCTAGGCCACACAGTTCATATGGTAAAAGTATCTCTTGTCGCGTTATCGACTAATTTGCTTTGTCCTTACATTTTTTTATTTATGTATTTTTTTTATTATTTTTTTTCATTTAATTTTAATTAAGTGTCTGTCGGGCAGGACCCAAAGAGGCCAAGCTGGGTATCATTCGCACACTAGGCCGTAATCCCCCGTGTACCCGTGCTCTCGAGGTAACTCGGCTCTCTCTCTTTCTCTCTATCTCTCTCTCCTCTCTGCTTTTTTCACCTCCCAGTTTCCTTCGCACGTTTTCTATATCGTATACTGCGCCGATCGGCATGATACAGCCCAAATCTATACATATGTATACATATATTTATTGATATACATATACATATTTATATAGATAAACAGCTTTGATATATATACACATATACTTTAGCATTAAATAATGAACGAATGACCTTCCATATACAGCTCGTTCTTCGATTTGACTCCTTTGTCTTGATTCAGAGCTGCCGATCGACGTTTTATTTCATTTATTTAAACCTTCCTCTGAATTTGGAAGATTAGCATGTTCAAGACCGTTGTCAAGAAACACGAGGAAGAGAGAGGTAAACACCCTTTGGTCATTTTATCTTCTTCTTCATTATCTTCGGTTACGATCCTTCGTTGTCGTGATTGTCAGCCTTTATTCGCTTCTTTGCAAGCACACATTTGCACACATTGCTTTCGATAGAGGCGCACGCGCGCATTCTCACATTGTCTTTTTTCGTAACGATACAGCTTCTTTATAAAACTGATGCTGTATCAGGAATTAAGAAAGCGAAGTTCAAAAGGCTATTCTTACGGAGGGTAATCCAGAGGTCTACCATTTTATCAACCATTCCAATTTCTTTTTCATTTATCCAATTGTTTGGGAAATCTTTTCAATATAAGTGACAGTTGTCATCGAGAAAAATCGTTTTAATCGTTTTGTTATTGAGTTGAATTGAAACTTATCGAATCTAGCGGGCGTTACCGCTAAATTCTATCGACTCAACAAAAATTTTGTCTTATGATTTTGATAGATCTATAATTAAATTGATAATCATATGCTTACAAAATCAAGTAGGTTCATTTCATATGTAATCTTCCTTGCAAATAACAGTGCAATTTACTAAACACAGATCCTCAAAAAATTCATCAACAAATCGTCCATTTCACAAAAACCGTTTCAAAAACGACACATATAAAATAATGCTCCTCGCGAAGGATCTGCACTAAACAATCGATACAGCGTGAGAAAGAGAGAGAGAAAGAGAAAGAGTGACCTCATAGCGTAGATTCGCCGGAGGTCAAATAATCATCCAGTCATCCTTAAAAAGCATCGAAAGAACCGTGCGTGTTGACAGACGTAGAGCAGCCAAAAAGGCTCTTGAGGAGTCTCTCGAAGAAGACGTGAAGGAAACAAGCCAGCGCCCATCGTAGCAGTATTCAAACTCCTCGTTCGACTCCTTCAGTTATCGTCGATCGCCACTCACGTCGAAGGTGACTACGACGAATACGACGACGAGGACGACGAGGATCAGTGAATAGCGACGGGGCTCTGCTGGACGCACACTCCCACCATGGGGCTGTCTTCCCTCTCGGCATCGGAGCGTTGCTTACCGCCGGCTACGACGACCTGCGAGGGCACGACTACCTGGCGGTGAGACTCGGGACCGACGGGCCCGTAGCCCGCATAATTGTAGTAACTTGACTGCGGATGATGGTGGTGGATGCCGGCCATCGGCGAGCCCATCATCGCTGCCGGCAGGTGGGGAATGCTGGGAAGGATCAGGCTGTTGTACGAGCTGAGAGAGTTTTGTATTAGGGAGCCGCTGCCGCTGGCACTCGTACCGTCAATGGAAGCGGGCGCCGAGCTCGCAGGCACTGAGCCACTCGCGTGCGCCGGTCGTCTGCCAGCGGCGAGCGAGTGCCGCGGCGTCGACTCGCACTCCATCGGCTGGTAGCTGCTACTGCCGCCGGCTGAGCTGAGGCTACTCTGTGGTACCGTCTGCACGAGGCCGCTGCCGCTAGCTGTGCTCCCGCTGCTGCCGCCGCTGCCGAGGCTCGTGCCGGTGCCACCGACGCCACCGTTACCGCCGCCGCTGCTACCGCTGCTGCCCTGACCAGACATGCTAACCAGTCCTGGAGAATATCAGAGAACCAAGGATTAGTTTGAGCTGTAGAATAGAGCCTGACGGAGAATACTTTTTAAACTTCTGCGGGAACTCGTAAAGTTTGTAAATTAAACCAGTTGCTTTTGGCTTTCTCGTTGTTAATTCAAAGATTTAAAATGAAGAGTTATCAACTGATTAATAATAACTTAGATTGTTGAAAAAAAATATATATATAAAATTTAGGCAACTGGTTCAATCACGTAAAAACGAATGTCCTTAGAAGAGTTACAGTTTCATCCGTGAGGAAAATTCAAATACTAAAAGTAATGAACATCAGGGTCTTCGGATGTGGGGTTGCTAAGACTAATTCTAGGAGATGTAGACAATAGTGGTTTCACCCACTAAAAAAAACCGCGCCAAGGTCATCGAGAACGATATGGTATGTATACACGAATACGTTGCTATGGGAAAGCTACAGGGTTACAGAAAAAACTATTAATTTTCTAAAATTTTTATTAAAAGTAAAAATTAAGTTTTATGCAATGTGAAAAAATTGTATAATGATACATATTTTATTACGTTTGTGCAAGAGAACGTAAAAATATTAAATAAAATACTTTTCAAAAATGCTGTAGCAAATATATGAACTAAATTTAAAACATTCATAGATAGAGAAATAAAAAAACAATTTAAATTACATTATATTTAATTGAATAACAAAAATTTCTTTGTATAGTTGAAATTTTCTTTAATTTAAATTAAATTTTAGAAATAAACAACTTACAAGTAATTACAAAGATAAGAAACTTACATTTTTAAATTTAGAATATAAAAAGACATGATATATAAGTTTACAACACATACGTCTTTTAAAAAAGAAAAGTCGTTCTCGAAGCATGCTTGGAAATCGACAAAGGGGTACTAATAAATGAAACAAAACTATTGTCTCTTTTAAAATATGTTAATTTCAATATATTCTTAGATAACAAGATGAAAGTACTTGCTTTATGTTGAAACGTTTATCAATGGTATGATACAGGGTTTCAACGCGTTTCAATGCTTACATGCATTTTTACGACACATAATTTAAGTGATTTAGCGAGCAAATAACCTTAGATATTGCAGTTCATTATTTAAATTTGCATTGAGTAATTTTTTAGCAGACTCAGATTTCAATTGTGTACTTAGTATCACGTTATATGAAAAGCCTTCTGAGATGAAATTATTAATAAAAAGATTCAACATGCTATAATTTGAATTAATGCATTTCACATGAAGATTTAATACAAGCTGCTAAAGCATGCGTGAACAGAGGATACAAAACGTAACATAACGTGAATCATGTCTACTTTGTGATGCAGAAAGCCAGTATCATCATAGAATATATCTTTATTATAAAAAAAATTCTTTTTCATTAAATATTTATCATTTACGTTCAGCTTTGCACTGATAAAAACATATTCCACGATGTAGATCATTCTTTTGAAGTAGAAAACCAAAATTTATTTTCCAATATTTCATTTAATAGAACAGATACAAAAAGATCAATTTAGAAAAGAAAAACTGAAAAAGCCAAGCTCTGGGCAAAACAAAGAGCAATCCATCGCTTGGCGTTTTGAGTAATCTTAGTAAAATTTGGATTTTACAAGCAAGGCTTCGCGCATAACATCCGAGGCCAATGGGACACAATAAAGACTTCATCTTTATGGGGTGTCTTGTTAGTTTCTCAGCAATTAAGGATTTGTTTGTTAGACAGAACTTACTTATGTTAGTAAGTAAGATTAGGGTTGGGGCCTAGGACAGGTCGTCGCCGCCCCGCGGATACGACAGTCATCGAGCCACGTACTGTCCCCCCATCATATCTACGGGCAACAACAACAACAAGTATTGTTTAATTTGTGCAGAAAATAAACAATTAAGATTAGAGAACAAAAAGAACGAAAGATAATGTTACTGCTCGCCAGCAAGTAAAACTAATGATCTACATTGCGGCGTGCCATAAAAAAAGAGGAAGAACATAAAATTCTTAAAAGCAGAACAAAGTAAAAAAGTCTTCAAAGGGTCCAATGTTACAAATAACAATTCATTAATCAATTTTAAAAATTTTATAAGTATGTTATTATTAACAGTCCGTGCGCAAAGTTCAATATTGCCCTAAAGTAACTTTCTATAGATTGTGCAAAAAATATTGCTCAACACACGAGCCAAAAAGTGATTTCAATTTCCTGTAAACTTTGCACCCTCGTTTCTCTCAGACACACGTTCACATTCTCGTAATAGTATTGAAATCAACTATTTCATTATTTTTTTTAGTTATTGATTGTATATAACATTAGACTCTTTTCAGGAACTAAATCATTGCATAAAAATAAGGTCTTAGCGGTGATGAAAATGTCAATGATTGTTTTGAATTCGATAGTGAACTGCTGTAATGAGAAAATCCTCTTACTTTCTGCACAAAATAAAACTTTCGATTTCAAATAGCCACTTGCTGAGCAGATTGTGATAGCGACTCAAATCGATAACCTTATTAAATCCTATTTTTATATTTATAATGATTAAAAATTCTATTAATGAATCTTATTTTAAATTAAAAACGTACTTTTTATAGCAAAGATGGGAAAAAAGAATCAAATTAAAGTACAAGAGTATCGATTGAGTTCTAAATAAGAACTTGTCGATATCACACATCTTTTTTGCTCCCAGGGCATCATGACTAAAAAGAAAAGTCAAATTTTTTGATGAACAATGGATGATGAGTGATATTAAGCACATAGAGGCAGTTCTTTTCAAGTAAACGTGTTGTCCTCTAGAAATAAAAATCGAAAAAATGATTATGACGATCGTAGAAACTCCGGTCTTATCTTTAAAAGCAAGAACTATCCGAAGAGTTAATACGTCGCATGCTTCCCTCTAAAAATACCTTGTATTATTTGGAAAATTCAGGAATTTTTTCTAGTAAATTACATCTTATTTTCGATGTTTCAGCTGAAAGACTTTTAAAACTATCAGTCAAATTATTATATTTTGCGTTTACTTTAAAATTTAATTTTTGGTTTCGTTTTCCGAATTTTCGATAAATATCTCTGCACCCTGAATTTTCCACTGAGAAAAGCTATCTTATTTATTTTTAGAGAGTTAGTTTCTTTAAAACTTAAAAAACAAATAGTAGGAAGATTAATGCAAACGAACTCACCGTGGTCCTGGCTCATCGACACGACTGCCGGACTGGTGTTGGCACTATTGGCAGCGGCGATATTTGTGTTGGTCCCCTCGTCAGCCGTCCTCTTGAAAAAGTTGTGCTGCAGCGCGTAGTAAGGCGTGACTCTTGTCTTGGGATCGAAGTCCAACATCCTCAGTATCAGATCCTTGAACTTGAGGTAGTCGGAGATCGAGTGGCCGGGTTCACCGTGCCGCCTACCACCAGGACCGCCCGTTTCGACACCCAGGATATCGTGCAGCCGCCTCGTGCCTGGCTGCTTGTACTTTTTGCCTTCCTTGGATTTCTTTAGTACGTACGAGCCGTCCGTGGGGACTTTATCAAAGTACTTCCGCGCCTTGTGCGCTTGGTCCAGTATGTGCTTCGGCGGCATGCCCAGCACTTCCACAATCTTGTTCATTTGGTCAATCTGAGTACATTAAAAAATAAATGTTGTAGTACGCTTTTATTAACAGTGCATAAATCATCAGAAATAATTAAACAGTTTTTAAAAAGTCTTGCTATGACCTAATGTTTGAATAGAAATTAAATTTTAATGGAAAATAGCAATATTTATAGTATTACCTCATTGGCGCCGCTGAATAGAGGTTCCCCTGTATGCATTTCTACTAAAATACAACCCAGACTCCACATGTCTATCGCGAGGTCGTAAGGTATTCCTAGTAACACTTCAGGTGATCGATAAAACCTAGATTGTATGTATTGGTATATCTAAAAGAAAACAACACATTGTGAACACAAAGAAAGTCAGATAAATTAAAATTACGTTTTTGTTATCATCTTCTACTCTTACCCTCTGCCCAAGTTGACACGAACTGCCAAAATCGACAATTTTTATTGCGCTTCGCTTGGGATTGCACAGGAGGATGTTTTCAGGCTTCAGATCACAGTGAATGATGTTCAATTCCGGCGTGGACAGGAACAGGAGGGCAGTGCACAGTTGCTGTGCGAACTTTCTCGTCAGGTTCAACGACACCCCTCGGAAATTCGTATTTCTAAGTAAATCGTATAGGTTGTACGACAGTAGCTCGAATACCAAACATAAATGGTTCCGCCACATAAAATGCCTCTTGAGTTTAACTGTAAAAAATAAAAATTGGTTAATTAATCATGAAAAATTTGTATATTAATGGAATTATCACTTAAAATCCGTTATATGATAGTTAAACAATAATTATTCTAAATTTACCTATATAATACTTGTTATCGGTATCCGCTCGATTCATCATTTCCAATAACCTAACTTCGATTTGCGCTTGATTTAGAAAGGGTTTTTTGTTCTTGATGATTTTTATTGCCACCTGAGTTTGTTCTTCGTGATCGAATGCTTTTACTACTTGGCCAAAGCTGCCTTTGCCTGTAAAAAAATTGTCAATTAATTTTCTTATTAAAAATATAAATAAATGCTTTGATTTTCAACTCAACTAAAATAAATGTTTTACTTTTCAATATTTAAAAAAACATGAATGATCGTATTATTACGGTATGAGAAATATTTTTCTCAGTAGTGCAAAATATACGTGAGTCACTTTTAACGTCATAGCATAGATATCGGTATAGTTCGCGTAGGTTGCCGGATCCCAAAGTCATTAATGTTTTTTGTTTCTCAAGAGTATCGAGTACAAGTTGGCAGTATATTGCAACAATATATGACTAATATAGAAGTTATCAAATATCTGATTAGTTTCAACTTTATAAACTTTTCCTTTTTAGAATTTGAAATGTTCTTAAATTACGTTTTTTTTAGATTTAGCTCATGAAAAAATTTAGTTTTCGTAAATTGACTTAAGTTGTCAACCAAATATAAATAATAGAACAGCTAAAACATTGGCACTATTCCAGTAAGACAAACAAAGTTAAGATAATTACATTTAAAGTTGATATTTTTAACGCGAGTTATATAGATGAAATGTCTGCTAAAATTTACAATTTTAGTATTGGAGCTCATTATGTTTAGAAATACCAGGTTGCAATATCAAATTATAAGAATTACAGTCTTACTTTTCTTTCGTCTAATCTATATCCAAAATAGAAAAAAAAACTGTATCTATTTTATCAAAATATTTAAAAGTAATTATGAGAATTTCTAAAAAGCAGTATAAAGTATGTTTGATAGATTCTACGCTTTAAAACATAGATAACATTACTATTTAGCGAAAGCATCGTTGAATTTTAAAACACCCGAGCCACTCCAAATTAGAAAGCAGCCAGCGAGCAGCCTGCTCCACATCGTTCAGAAAAAAAGTAAAAGAAAAAGATCGATATACTCACCTATTAACGAATCGATCTCGTACCGATCGAGGAACTTCTCCCCATTCTTGATAATGTAGTCGTGGTTGTCGTCGTCCCAACCGTCGTTGTAGAGCTTTCTCTCCTTCTTGTGCGAGCCGTCCTCGCCCTGCATCTGTTGCGCCCTCCTCTTCTTTTTGGCATAGTATACCTTGAGATTCCGGAAAAAAAGAAAGAAACCCATCATTAGCGAGCACACTTTGTGTATCGTATAAAAAAATTATGGGCAACATCGGGAGTTATATTTAAAAAGGTATATCTCTATACCGTTACGAAAGAGATGTTTTAATAAAAAGCTTTATTTGTTGCGTGTCGAGGGATAATTATCGCAGTTTACAGAATGATGCCTGAGCCTCTCGATTAAAATGAATTTTGGGTTTTAAATGATGTTATTTAGACGTTCAAACTTTGAAAATTATTTTATAAATTGAAACGAAAGTACTGTAAATTCAAACGCAAAATTTAGAGAAAACTCTATAAGCTATAGTCTTAAGAGCAGTTGTGAATTATATAGAAAAAAATTAATTTTATTTTGAAATAAGCCTAATTAGCACAGTTCCACACTAATGAGCTGAATATGTAGATAAAACTGGATCATTTACTACTTCTGGAACATTATACTTAATTTATGTTCTCAGGTTACTTTGAAATAAATCTTGCAGAATGTAAAAAAGTTATTCTTATAACTTTAATTATGTATTTTACAACAAAATTGAAGTTAAAACTATATTTTAAATATCAGTCCAACATTATGATCGAATACGATATTAAAAATAGTGTCCTATCAAAATTATTAAATTTGTTGCTGTTGTTGTTATTTTTGTTAGTAACAATAAATCAGAAAATACGATATTGTATACAAAAGATCAATATCGTTTTTGAAAACAAATAACTGCTATTTTAAATCTTCAATATTTTGTTGTATTGAATTGTAAATAGTATATTCAAAAAAGTATGAATATAAGAAATTAAAGATACCGCTGCGTATTAACGCAAGAGAGATGCATTGAAAAAGTATCGAATGAAACTTTAAATCACATTATGCTACCTATAATAATCTTTCTTGAAACTTTTTACAAAAGTATCAGAATGGAAATTTAATGAATCAATATTTTAGCAAACTAGGACAAACGAGGTTTCACTAAAATATTTGAAGAAAAAAAACCCTCGTCATCCTCCTACTTAATTCAAAAAACAAATTCATAACTTTCTCCAAAAACAGCAACGCCTTCTGTCCATCAAAAATTTCTTACTCCGCGTTCGATCATCGCCTACCCGCTAAATCCTACGTAACTCTTTCTTACGTCCAAAAAACCTTTCTCCATTTTCACGTCCGTTTCGATTTCATTGTTCGATAAAGCGACTAC
>JAPYZA010004254.1:0-18065 GCA_030522685.1 Eupelmus azureus | reverse complement strand
ACGAACATGGCGATAGTGACAAGAGAGAATCTCTGGATAGTATAGCCTACTGCTGCTGAC
Source organism: Eupelmus azureus (assembly GCA_030522685.1). NCBI lineage: Eukaryota > Metazoa > Arthropoda > Insecta > Hymenoptera > Eupelmidae > Eupelmus > Eupelmus azureus. Next base: position 18,005 of record JAPYZA010004254.1, on the reverse strand, counting down.
GGGCAGCGAGCGCGAGTATCGCGAAAGGAAAGAGTATATATACGTAATTCGTATAGAGCCTGCTGGCGGCCGTGAATCGGTAGTGCGATGGGCGTCGCGGCGCTGGTATTGTAGTGTCGGCGGAACGCGCAGAGAGCGCAGCTCTCCACAGCAGTGTGTTTTGATAAAAGCGCCGACGCGGACGTTTTCATCGATATACATATATACATACACGCAAAGCACTGCTCTCGCTCGGGCAGCGCCAGGCCCCTGCCTAATTCATATCAGTGCTGCGCTGCTTCCTTTTGCCGCGGATAAACGACTTCGTCTTCCTTTACAAGCGCGATAGTTCTATATAACGTTTAATACATACATATACGCACACGTCTTCCTCGAGAGCGCGAGTGTGCGTATTACATACCTACATATCATCGCGAGTGTCTCTCTCTCTCTCTCTCTCTCTATCGCTGTCTTTCTCCCTCTCGGTTTTTCTTTCTCTCGATCCCGAAGAGCGCGTGAATCATTAAAATCAGGAGCACGCGGATTGTGGCCCCGCGCGCAGCCAGTCGAGAGTTACAACTTGCAGCACGTATATACGCACATAAAGACGCAGAGCGAGCGAGGAAGAGAGAGAGAGCAGCAGCCAGGCCCAGCGTGCAGACACGTCAGACATGGCCAAAGACTACGATTACTTGTTCAAGCTGCTCATCATCGGCGACAGCGGTAAATAGATATTGCTTTTGCAGGCCAGCACAGCCTTTTACGAGGCTCGGGCATGCCTAGAACACAGCCACTGTGCGCTCCTCTCCTCGTCTCTAAGAGTGTTGTGTGTGTGTGTGTGTGTGTGTATGTATGCGTGTGTGCCAGAGCTGGCGGGTGTGAGTGCACGCGATATATACACCCACCGCGGGCGTTTTTTTTGTCGTTGGCTCTCTACTGTCCGCGTTTTCTCTCTCTCTCTTTCTCGAGCGAGGAGAGATCCGCGCGCTGAGTAGACTGCAATTGAAAACAAACTCTGGGTTCGAGAGAGAGAGACGGATCATTGTTGTCGCTCCTTTGTGGCTGGCTTTACCTGCGCTCTCGGGATTTTTTCTCCGTGACGTATCTTTTTCGAGGATTCGGCGAGATTGCAGGCAGGCCGGGTTTATGAGAGCAAAAAAATGGGAGCATCGACGGCTGGTCTCGTTTTTTTGCTGCTGCATATGGCCGTGAACTCGTAATGCATGCTTTGTAGCTCCCTTTTTTTTTCTCTCTTCTTGTGCTTTGTAGCTTGAGTAGAGTCAACAATGAAGCAAGCTGGCCGGTGTTGATAAGCCAAAATTGAGAGATTCAGGGATAAGAGCTTTGGAGCGCTGACTGCGCTTGAGGCTTTCAAGAGCCTGTACTTGATTTCCTTGGTATTTTTTAATCATTGGTAATGACATATGAGTAAAAATAGTTATAAATTATGTAACCGCTGCTAAGCTTAATTCATTGTTGATTAATAGTAGTTGGAGTAACGGTAAACTTGACAAAGAAATTGCTTTTTTAAGTTAGTCACAAGTTTGTAGATTGATTTTTAAATGGAAGAAATTTGCTGAGTTGCAGTAGCTACTCATAAAAACGTGTTTTCAGCTGAAATTCTCTTTTATATCAGAAAAGACCATGAATGAACAAACTCACTCAATTAATTAAAAGAAAAGTTAGTTATTCTTAGAAATGTTTAATACAAAACATTTGTTTGATATTATTGTGTATTTTTTTTCCTGTTGTCAATAACTGTAAAATAATATTAGTCATATATTTTTATTATTTGAAATTTATATATTTTTACATGGTTCATAATACACATTTTGTCCACAACATTCTTCTGAATAAAACTTCAAAAAATATAATATTCATGGTATATAATATAAATACCTATCATTTTTTTATATAATTATTTTTTTATTCATATATAGAATTTGATCATTTATTTATGTGAAATTGAATATATCTTGTGTTTTAATTGAATGCAAGAGTCTTTTCAAATCTTTTTATGACTTTTTTATGTATAATTTGTCATATGAAAATGATTTACAGATATCAAAAAAATGTGAGTTTAGCTTTTATTTTTTTATAATTATGAAAGCTTAGATAATTTTGTAAATTTTTAATTATTTTGATGATAAATTGTTTTAAAAATTTCTTTTGATTTTCTAAAATTTTAAATTATTATTTTTGTTTAGATATTAATGAATTATAATTCTTTTATAACATTGTTTCCTAATCTTACTTTTTTAATAATGCTTATTACTTATTTTTAAAACCTTGGAAGAAAATGAACAAAACTTGTCATATTTCTATTGAGTTAAGTTTTAAATTATCAATGATTGCCTCAAATGATTAACGTTTTTTATTTCAAGGTGTTGGAAAGAGTTCGCTACTTCTGCGATTCGCAGATAATACATTCAATGGAAATTACATAACAACGATAGGTGTGGATTTCAAGATCCGCACAGTGGATGTAGATGGAGATCGAGTGAAACTACAAATCTGGGACACTGCTGGTCAGGAACGATTTCGGACAATAACTTCCACTTACTACAGAGGAACGCATGGTGTCATAGTGGTATATGATGTAACGAGTGGAGATTCATTTGCAAATGTCAAAAGATGGCTACACGAAATTGAACACAATTGTGATGTTGTAGTCAATAGGATTTTAGTAGGAAACAAAAATGATGCTCCTAATCAGAAAGTTGTTTTGACAGAAGATGCACAACGATTTGCCAATCAAATGGGAATCAAATTATTTGAAACTTCTGCTAAAGACAACACGAATGTTGAAGAAGTAAGTTAACAATCTAAAATTTATTGTTTATAATTTAATTTTTAAATTAAACTACAGCAAACTATGTGATAACTTTTTTAAAATCTTAAAGTTTTTGAAATTTAAGCCTAAAATCATTTAATTAAGTATCTTAAACTGTAATTTTGATTCTTTTATCAAACACATTTTAATTCCTTTAATTATTTTCAGATGTTTATGGCAATAACGCGAGAAGTTCTCCGTACGAAAAAAGAAAGTAAAGAGAGACAAGCGATAAAGACCAATGAAACAGTCAATCTGAGGAAAAGTGGCAAACAACAAAGGAAAAAATGTTGTTAGCGGCTTCGTTGCATACTAGATAGAATCTAAAATAATATTGTTTTTGTATAACAGTCAGCAGAGTAAGACAGAGAGCGTGTGTTATTAATGGAGTGGACATGAAATGCCATAGACTCTTCGACGTTACCAAGACAACACCGTGAATTACCAATGATGCATTTCTTACTCACGTTACAATTTGTACGTACCTTTATGCCCAAAGGTAAATATGCAGCAATGGCACATAGATTTTTGGAAAAAAAATATTATATCAAGGTCCATTAATGAGATACCGACTTTCGATGCGATATTATCCGTAGTAAGGAGATTGATTCGAAAAAAAAAAAAAACAAAACAAAAATTGTGTAAAAGACTTGCCTAAATGTTTCGAGACCTATACAAAATTCAAATTTGTGGATACTTTACAATATGCGCTAGATGTAATTTATTTTAAGTTGTGCTATTTGTAAAATGTTGTCGAGTGTTTTTTAATAAAAAAAATAAGCCGAGATTTATTATAAAATATACATTTATGAAGACTTCTTCTTACATACAACGATCAATTATTTACAAAAAAAAAAACGCACAATTTTTATTTATTGTATGGTATTGCATCACGTTTATTTTTTAGCCAAGTAATATATTGCCAATTAATTAGAGAAGCAGCGTGTAAATAAACAAACGCGCACAAACATTTTACAAATAGGGTGCTATTTATATTATCAGGAGGTCCAAATAGATTAAAGTATTTTTTAAACGAGGTTCCTGAGATTCATCAACATCTTTGCTAAAAGACCTGAATCAAAAAAATTTATTTCGACGTTTTTTCAGTAGAAGTTAATAACATCATTACCGACGATTAAATGTTTACTATGTTACTCGATCCCAGCATCCGCGTGCACACACTTTCAAACATCTATAAAAAAATTTACAAAAGTTTTGAAAAAATGCAAAAGAAGACAAAAACAAAAAACGCTTGTGAAATTTGTAAACGAATTACGTGTATACGTGTACTGTTCGATAGCAGAATTGTAAGAATCGTTGTCTCAGTCCTTGAAAGCGGCAGGAGGCAGGCAGACAAGGTCGCGTATACGTAGGCCGTGTCCAACCATGACAGAAGCTGTCTGTGTTAATCTGTGATAATAGTTAAATTGCGTCTTCTGTGTAATAAACGCTACACGCGTGAGCTGCATCTCAGCAAAGAGAGCCGCGAGTAGGGACTTCGGAGGAAGAAGTATTTCCAAGAATTCTTGGTAAAATTATTCCTGGGTGGTAAATATTTCATTGAATTTTAACACTGAGGGCGTTTGAAATCAAATTGTTTTGATCCGATTTTTGTTGATTTACACCCTTGACAAATCATTAAGATGATTTATTGATTGTGTAATAAATCTATTGTAATTAGCTTCGATTATTGATTCTTATTAGAATGTAATAGCTGTATACGATGTGAAAATTGCTAATTGTAATTTATTTTCTTTTGACTATATCTCAATTTTTTATTTGCTTTATGCTTTATTAAGCTGCAGAAATTTAATTATTAAAAAATCAGATGATCTTTTAAATTGCTTCAGTTTAAGCTAAATACCTATATTAAGTGGACTGTTAAGACAAAATGTATTTAAATTTATAGGAAACTTAATTATTATATCTTAATTTTTGTAAATGTATATAATAATTGATTTTTCAACGTGTTGTAATGTATTTTGTTTTAACAATTAAGTATGATCCATGTAATTATAATTAATTTTTATTATAATTTTTTAATTATTGTAAATTGAATGTTAGATCTTATAAATGAGTGGTAATAAAATTATTGCTTTCAATTGACTTATATAGTACTTTCAATGAAATATTTTCTCTAAGGCAATAGAATATAAAGTAAATACTCAATGATGTTACAGTAATCAATGTAAAAATAATACGTAACAAGAATTTTCTGGAAAATTTTCTTCTTTGAAGCAATGTTATGTCTATCTCTGTAATGATATCTCTGCTGATGCTTTTAACTTTATATATGTATGTATATTATAATATATGTATATATATAAATTTGACACTTTTGAAGACGACTATTAAAAAGTTGTGCTCCTAAACAATGTACATAAAAATCACGAAAAATCATTGCATAGCAGAAACATGAAGTATTCCATAGGCATACTCCTAATAATCTCATTTTTTTTAAATATCATTGCAAAAATTCGTTTTATATATTAAGATTAATTATTGTATATTTACTTTTTTAAACATCGTAATTAACCCATGTATGCTCTATTTGCACAATACAGAGAAAATAAGACAAGATTTGCAAAAGTGTATTTAAATTTTATTTCATCATATAATGTTATACATTTTATGATTTATATATTCTAAGTTTTATGTACACATACTTACGTTTTAGAAATTTTAAGTTGAAATAAATTTATTTTTATCATTTTTAAGGGAACACAACAATATTAAAATTTAAATCTTATTAAATTTTCTTTGGAACCAGTAACTAGTATCCCTTTTTTACCAAGTTGAAGATTTAAATATTTTCTAGTATATTACTTATTATTTAATAAATTTGTATTATTATTATTCTTCATAAAATATCAATTATGATTTTAAAATAAGGATCAGTTAATTTTTTTGTATTTAACATTTATTACAAATTTTTAAGGAATTAATAAGAAAATAAATAATATTTTAATTTAATAATGACGATTTTTATCGTATAAATTTTGGTATAACTTTTATTTCATGAACCATGAATTTATTTAATCTTAGCTCTGTAAAATAGCAAATAATGATATAATATTTTTATTTATTTATTATTTATTTAATATTTTAAAGAGCAAAATTTGCCTAATTACATATAATGAAATTATAGTTTAAGATAATTCAATCTGAAAGTAACAGAGATGCTTTGCAACAATTATATTAAATAAAGTAGTAACTTTTAAACATGTACTTACATATAATTTTTATTCATGCAATGTTTATAATTTTCTAAAGCTAGTACGATATGGGACTGTATATATAGGAGCCTGCAGACCAATCTGTTGCGCAGTTATTTAAAATTGGTACCGAATTTACTAAAAATATGAAGATTAACTAAACTATTATTATAAAAGTTTGTCAAATTGCATTTTTACAAAATCTAATAATTATCAATTTTTAATAATGTGTAATGCTTAATTTCTCACTAAGCCAATAAAATATAATTCTTTTAAGATTTATATGACTTATTGTTCGAATATTGCGGTCGTTTCGGAGAACTATTCAATATAAATGGAATTATAGTAACAGTACCGTAACAGTCATATAGAGGATTAAGCTCGGCGTCGGTTATTATTCTCAAATACATAGGTATACATAATATATATATAGTGTTCCTACTCCTGGGACTTCAGTACTTAGTCTACTTTGAGACGTTTTGATTGCCGTATAGCTATATATACATATATATACTTCGTGCTTGCTTAGTAGATAAACTCGATTTCTACTATAACTCCTTTTACGTCAGCTATAGTTTTCAGTTGGTTTTGTAGACGCGTCGTAAAGACAAGATTTCGACAGAAAGTTTTTTTATAAATAGAAAAACTTCTCAGGATAAAAAAGGAGTTATCCTTTTATTTATTGGACGGTATAAGTAGATTATGTACAGTGAGTGATCGCTTGAAAATGAGTGTACACGCGGCTTCGGTCGAATTAAGTTCCTACCGAGATCAGCATTTTAAGGTTAGTAAATTGGAAAATTTTGTTAATTATTTTAACTATTCTACGCATTTATTTTCTTTTTGTTCTGAAATATAATCTATTTTTATGTATTCAATTTTTAGGGCTCTAGAGCTGAACAGGACAGACTACTAAGGACATCCACAACTTTATATGTAGGAAATTTATCTTTCTATACTACAGAGGAGCAGATATATGAATTATTTTCCAAATGCGGTGACATTAAACGTATTATAATGGGTCTTGACAAATACAAGAAGACTCCATGTGGCTTTTGTTTCGTGGAATATTATGCGAGGGCCGATGCTGAAAGCTGTATGCGCTATGTAAATGGAACACGTCTTGATGATAGAATAATTAGAACAGATTGGGATGCTGGTTTTATTGAAGGAAGACAGTATGGTAGAGGAAAAACTGGAGGACAAGTGAGTATAATTTACTTAATTCTAATATAATATAGTAGATCCATTTAATAAATTAGGTGAAATCAGTTCTTCTTTGATCTAAAGTGTACTGGTTGAATTTAATCTGATTTTTATTTAAAATACATGTTTCTTTACTGATCGAAGCAGATCAAACTAGGGTTGACCTAGTTTTACTTAACGATCTGACCTAGTAAAAGATTTGTTTTATTATGTTTATATGATATATTCCATAAAAAGATTTATTTATGTATTAAAATTATATAATTTTAATATTAAATATAATGTATATATTAAAATTTTTAGGTAAGAGATGAATACAGATCAGACTTTGACAGTGGCCGAGGAGGTTACGGAAAGATTCTTCAACAAAAAGTTGGTACTATTGGTGACACCAGCTTTTAACAAAGTGATCACATTTAATTATTTTGAGTGTAGAAACTTTTGAGACTTGTGTGTGAATGGTGAAAAAATACTTTTTTTCATGTGTATAAATAAAAGAATTTTTTAAAATCAAAGTATTTTATAATATCATAATTATAACGTAAAATTAAGTTAAAGAATAAATAATAAACATGGAAGAAAAATTAAGTACAATTCTTTTTATTTTGATATTCCTTGTATCAAAACAATTTTATATAATTATATTTATTAATAATGCTTTTGAATATAAAGCCTCAAAGGAAGATGATATTTCTTGTAACATTCTTAACTATATAAAGTGTAAAAGGTAAACGTGATAAGATAATTATCAAATTATTTAATACATAAAATACATTACACTGACAACTATAAAAACCAATTTCTCTAAATCTCTTATTTAAATTTCTAAAATTTCATTTATTGCTTTAAACTTAATTGTACTTTATATTATGGAAAAATGCGTTAAACATTATTTTAAAGATATTAATTTATTGTGGTTGATTACCACAAACATTTAATTTACATAGAAAAACGAGTTTTCATGAACGTAATTAAAAAAATACGATATAATGCATATTATAAGCTGTAAAAACGCGACATGTTTATAAAACGAAGTGAAAAATTTTTATTACGAAGAATTAGATAAAACATCATTTAATACTTGCGTATCGTCTACAAAATGTGCTCTAACTTGTACACTATGAACTGATAAAATACACTAAACATATTTTTATTGGAAGCAATCTGTTAGAAACACCAAATCTTGTTGGTAATTATCTTGTCGACTTTATTTTTTACCAAAATACTTAGCTTCCAGCGAAATTTCGATATCGTTGCGATAATAAAAGATCGCTAGTTCGATCGATCATATATATACAATTACAACACGTGTGCGCGAGGCTGGCGCTTAGGTACAGTGAAACATGTGTAATGCGGCCCGTTTATTCGTGATGAAAATACATGCATCGTGTGCACTGTTAACAAAGTCTTTGGCGTGCTCGAGATATAATTGACGCTAAGCGTTTCTTTTATTTCATCATTCGGTTATTTTACATCATGCAGCACCATTTCCGGGTGGACGGTTTCTTGAGAACGGCGCGTACCGCCTCAGTGAAAACCTCGTCCAGGCCCTCCTGCATCTTCGCGGAGCACTCTAGGTACTTGTAGGCCCGTATCTTCTTCTTCATTTTCTTGCACTCGTGCGGCGTTATTATGTCGTTGCCCTCGGATCTGAGATCACCTTTCGTACCTGTAACGATCGTTCATGGCGGGTTAAAAATTGATCATGGGCTTTCATGAATTGTAATATTGTTCAAAAGTGTATGAGTTTACTTACCGATAAGGATTATTGGAATATTTGGACAGTGAACTTTGAGTTCTGGATACCACTTGCTGGATATGTTTTCGTAAGAACTGCGCGAGTTTATGGAGAAACACACCAGGAAACAGTCAGTCTGCAAATAAATGTGTTTATTAGATTTGCTGAATGAGTTTGAGCTCTTTTAAATTCGCAAAACTAAGCATTTTTATAGAAAACTTAAATAATTTCAGAGATAACTAAAAAATTAAACAAAAGCCCAAATTTAAAAGTTTCAAAAGAAAAAAAATACTCTGAAAAGTAATAATAGACTCATATCAAAAGTAACAAATGAAAATTAACATTCAGATCGCATGTAAAACCCTCTTATAACAACTCATTTTCCTCTCAATCATGAAAATAACTCGGCACTAGCCGCGGCGAAGAAACAATCGAGCGCTCACATTCGGATAGGACAGAGGCCTCAGTCTCTCGTAATCTTCTTGGCCGGCGGTGTCCCACAAGGTGACGTCGTACTCCTGGCTGTCGACTTCGATCGTCTTCGGATGATTCTCAAAGCTGGAAAAAGAAAACGAACGAGCTTGTACATACACTCACGGTTAACAGAATTAATTAACGAGTGCGCCGCCGTCAATTCACGCGAGCGATCTATATTGGCCTTCAAGGATGCGCGATAGATCGGCTCGGCTTATCGCTGCGAGAGACTATTTTTAAAGCTTCCGTGGTTGCGTTTAAGCCTGCGGGTTGCAGGAAAATCCGAGCGGAGAAAACGCGACGTTGTGAACTGTCGCGCGCTCCGAGACATTCGCCGACAATTGGTATGACATCACGCGTGGGCTTTTCCGTGAATTTCCGTCGTAGGCTGCAGGATGGATTGTTAGAAAAAATAAAGGCTTTTTTATTATAAGGATCTTAATTGGAAATCACCTTTGAGCGTTTACGATTCAACCATTTCCTACTTTTACAGCTAGCAATAAAAGTCTGTCACGTCGGCGATTACTCGAAATTCTTTTTTACGATACGGACAATCGAGCGGCAATTAATTAATACAAGCCGGATTTAGTCGAAGCGCGGCTAACGATCGAGCCGGAATTAGAAGCGCGCTTGTATGAATGAAAAATTAATAAAATAAGAAAAAGGATATACTTACACGGTGGGGATGTATTCCATGGGAAACTTTTTTTCTGTGTACGTGATGAGCATGCAGGTCTTGCCGACCATGCCGTCGCCCACCGCCGTGATTTTTATTGGCCTCAGTCGGGACATTTTGGTTTTTTCATCTGCAACAAATTATAAAGATGTATAAATGTCGTGCTTCGTGCGTGGAGAAAATGATAAACGAGTAATATAAAATTAAACTGACATTTACTATCCATCAAAGTAAATTACTTTTGGGCACCACATTGAATCCTACCTCAGCTAATAACCAATCTATCAATTTTCGGAAAGCGACGTAAAACAGAATGATGAAAAACAAACTTGAATTTAAATATCAGAATACTAACCCAGCTACCGAACGCTTTAAAGCCAGCCTTTCACTTCACCTTTATCTCTCGAAACACCTTCGCGCGGGCATCATCAGCTATGCCTGCCACGAGAAAATTTATTACTCCCTCTCTTACCAAGCCATATCCATATTACGCGCGTTTACAGGGGGCATAATGTGCTGTATCGTCTCGTAGAGAAAAGGATAATACTTATATAGCTGATATACATTTATACACGGAGCATTCCTGCACGCGATAGGCCGGCTCGGCGCTGCGCTCGTCATCGTCTCATTTTCATTCCGAGCCGCTCATCTGTTGACCCGGATCGACGCCCGCCGCATAAGAGAGAAAGATTATATTTCCGTCTATTATCCATTTGCTTTTCATTCGCGCCCTTTGTTCCGCGTGCTTTTGACGGCCTTGCTTCCTGGTCGGCGCGAGAAGGTAGTTTTCCAATTATTTGCTCTGGATCTTTCCGATTTATTTTTCGGGAACAGAAGATTAAGTTGATGTCTTTATCGGTCACTATAGAATTTGCGATTTTGCGACAGAAATTCTTTTTTCTTTCACACATTGTGTTTAGTCTGCAAAGTCAAGTGAATTACACTTAGAGTCTTTAATCACACAATTACTGGAACTTAATTTCACGCTACTAAAGAAACAAATGATTATCAAATCAAAGCCAATCTTGCCACATCCCAACCGCACCAGCCGTCGCAAATTCAACCAGCCAATCTGAAAAAGAAACGAACCGCAAAAAAGCAGCCAGGCCCGCATGGCTACGTATATCCCTCAGCATATACAGAAAAGAACACATCACGCGTCTGCGGGGTGAAGGCGCGCGCAGAGCGACTTATTCATTCGGCGCAGCGCAGCGCGCGGTGCGCGCTCCACGGCAAAAGGATCGCTTGCGTCCGGCGCATATCCGCTGCGCTGCTGCATGCGTTTATATACACAGAGAAAGCTGCCGGTATATCGCGGGTGCCGAAGACGCTATCCCAACGGCATACAAAGTGATCATGCGCACGAGGTCTCCGCGTGTTTCCTTGAGAGCCTGCATGCGATGCGCCGCTGCTGATTCTGACCGCGCGCGCTGACGCAGGTTGCCGGCTGGACGTTAATGGGGATTTTAATGTGGCTGCGAGTGGCTTTGATGCGCTGCTGCTTCTTCTTATGGATGTGGTTTTTAATTTTGCTTTGTTTCTTAGTTGGAGATATGTCGTGTAATTGTATTTGTTAGAGGGAGTAAAGTTTTTAGTATATGATGAAGTATGAGTGATCTTAATAGGTTCTAGAAGCGGCTTACACTAAATTATTCGAAGATTGTTAATTTTAGATAATAGAAAACCTCTCATCAATTCATAAATTTATCGTACCCATACCCTCCAAGATACCAGTAGAATCAGCAATAAGATTCCTAACCGGCTAATTTTAGCCAAGCGAGAAAGACGTGATGTCACATACGCAATTCCACAATACAGGGGGAGATCATCGACAGCGAGTTTACGAGAGTTGTTAATGCAGCGAGCACCAGAGCTGCTCGAGGTTGATGCACCTATATACACTATGCGTTGCTCGTGTGACTCCAACTTCATATATATACGCCGGTGCATGGATTATATGCCTGCATCGGGACGGAAGGATACACTTGTGTAACGCGTTTTTGAATACAAACGATGGTATTTTTATTTATATTTTATTCATGAGGCGAAGGTCGTTAAATTATTATTTATTTTTACGAGCGTCAAAATCAAAGTTATTCTCGAACGTCACGGGCTACGTAAAGCCTGCGAGGATGGCGTATGTAAGTACATTGCGCTAATGAATTCGCATAGTTGAAGATGATGTTGCAAAGGTTGCTTGAGGTGTCCAAAAGAAAATTTTAAGAAATTCGGCCTACGTTTGAATTCTTTGCTTTGATTTACTGTGATGAAGTCGTTTACTTTGATTGCGATAATGGTATAAATTTAGCGAGGCATATAAGCTGGTCTTTTTGAATTCCCAGAAGTCAAATCACCGTCGCAGCGGGCGTTCGACAATTCTTTCCGCCTACGTAGCTTGAGCTTGCGGAAATCGTTGAGGAAAGCGAGCGTCAAAGCTTTGTTAATATATGAAACGTTTTATACAGTTCACCGAGGTGCGGTTTGTTTAAGTAAATCGTTTGGCTTAATTGTTTTGATTAATGCGCTTTCAAACTTGAATGTTTTATTCGGGTTTTTTCGCTAAAGTATATCTTAATTAATTATTGTTTCGTTTTGTTTTAGAAGTAATTTGGTTAAACGATTCAGTCTAAGATAAATTCACTAATAATAAAATATATTTTTACTTTTAAAAATAGTAAAAATAATTTTGATTATAAAGTTTTTGGTTTTGCTAAATACTTATCATGTACTATTTTGGTACATTTGAGTGGTCTATACAACGCTCTAAGTTTCTAATTCTCCGGACTGAAACCTTGTATTTCAGATTTTGAACCCACTTACTTCAGGTTATTGAGTCAAATGGTTTATCATTTTATACTAGACTGAGTTTAAAACTCTACTTCAGAGTAGGCACTGCAAAAACTAGAGATTAAAACATAAATTAAAAAAAATTTGTAATCAAAGTAGTTTACAAAGAATTTTTATTTATTTTATTTTATTATTTCCACGGATTTTTAAATACATTATCACTAATGTTTTGCACGTAAGTGAGTCTATTAATTTTTTATTATGTTAATTTTTTCAATAGGTTCAACAGCGCATAGTAAACTGTAGTGTCTGCAGTGCTACTCTCAAGAAGTATTTTAAGCCCGGTCTGATATGAATTAATGAACCACCAGTCTCAGAAAGTAAGTGAGTACTATAAAAGCCAAAATTCAAGATTCCTAATAGTGAGTATAGTATTAGAGACTTGGAGCAGTGCCAAGATAGTATATGATACGTTTTACTGATATTTATTATTACTATCAAAAATTATTAATGAAAAACAAGTCTGAGATTGAACGATGAATGAATGACAAAAGTAAAAATCAACATCTGAAGTAAAAATGTCAACGCATCTGAGATCGAACGATTAATACATGACAAAAGTAAAAATTAACGTCTGAATCACGCCGATTACGAAAAATATAAAATGCATTGAGGCTCTCGAAGAGGCCGTCTTATCTCGCACACCACATTTTATAATCTCAGCATCGGCTGACTGTCTGGCTTATACATCTGACTAAGTCGTGCGTGTAACCATTTTTCTCGCCGATAAACTCATCAGAAGTAATCCTTATCTCGCGTTTAAAATAGCAAAATAGACAGTAGAAAAAAAGGGTCAAAGCTCGATTACCTTTGTTTCCGCTTCCGGTACCCATTGGGAATCCCCGATTATGCAGCCTGCTTCCTTATATTTTTCTTGTTCCTGTAAAGATAAAAAGAAAGTTATTTTTAGTCGAGTTCGTTTATGGAAATAAATAATAAAAGTGTAAATTGTTTATTTTTATTTTTTGTTTTCGATAAAATTATTTTCAATTTTTAGAACTTATAAAACTATAATCGTTTATAATTGGTTTTTGTAGATGTACACGATCATTTTCTTAAGACTATATCAATAGTAAACATTAGAAATAAAAAATGACACATCCCATACTAAACCGTCAATCAATCAATCCTTTGATAGTGTGTATATACATATATTGTGATGATTAAGTTAGCTATTTTGATAATTACTTTAATTAAGTCGTTTATGAAGAATAAACTATTTATAACACATTTTTTACATGAAAATTATATTATATGTATTTGATGGCTATTTAAATAATTCAAACGATTCAATTAAAAGAAAACTTCATCATGAATTTTTTTCGATTATTTAAAGTATAAAAAAGACACTTTATTCTAAATAGCATATAATAATTATAAAATAACTGTAAATTTGTTTAATCATAGAACTGAGAATAACGTTCCCGCAGAAAAAAAGTTTATTTTGAAATCGAAAACTTGATTTTACTTATAAGAAATCGTCTGCATATAATAAGATCGGTATAGCTACAACTGACCGTACTTCTAACGAAATCGCATTACAAACCACAACTAGCGAAGAAAAATTTCAATTCTTTCAGTCTGTCTATTTTGTCCTACACGAACGAGTGAAGCATTAACTCCATCGGAGCCATCGCTTTCACCGCGAATTTCACTTACACGAGTGACTTTTAACGAAGAATTTTTCGAGATTTCATTTGCACTGTTAAAAAGAAAAACGCATCGCCAATAAGATCTCCAATAACCCATACTTGACCACCTCTCACAACCACAAAAGATTAAAAAAAACTCACAAAAAATATACCAACCTCCACTCTTGCAGCCTCTCAGCAACGTAAATATGTCTCTCTCTGCCTCTGTATATATCCTCTCCGGTGGGCGCGCGCGCGCGCTGGAGATATATCGTTTATCGTGTCCTGCGTGCGCGTATATGTATTATCAGCTCTCTCCCTCAGCGAGTGTCGCGTCCGTCCTGCATCAGGGGCTCCATCGTCGCGTGCGCGCGTCAGCTACTCGTTCATCTGTGGAAAGAGAGACGTCGCGATATACAACACACATATATAGAGTAGCGGCAAGTATGTGCGCATTAAAGACGATAGCAAAGGGGACCCAGAGAGTTGTTATCGCCGCTGTGATAATTCGCGGTCGGGTCTATCGAATTTTATGGACATTTGAGCGTAAAGTGTGTGGGTATGTGGACGTCAACGTGCATCACGGACATCCGACTTTGATGCGAGCGGTTCCGATTTTAGAGGGGCCTGGGTACTTTGTTTGATGTTGATGAGGGAATGCTTGGTTGCTTTGTATTTGAGGTTGGGATGAAAAGGTTGATTGATTGCGCGTGTGCTTTTTTAGGATATGAGAATATAGTTTATTGTCTAACGCAATATGTAATGAGAAAAAAAGAGTTGCATGCTGCTGTTCGGTATTGCATTACTTTCAACTGCTAGCATTCTCTGACTGCATGCGCTTTGATCCTTAATGCTCGAATGATTAATAAGCATGACTTTCACATAGATTTCTCAAGCCTTTTATTTCCATCCCATTATCCCAAATCATTAAAAAAAAATTTCATTTCTATTACATTAGCCAAAGTCCAAAAACTTTATACCACTTCCATACAATTTTCAAAACGTCTCAATTACTAATCCCTCCATGTCCAGCACGCGCGCATCAATAAAAATCAACGTGTTCACCAGAAACGCCGCAATAAGCCAAGCCGCCGGCGTCACTCCTTGTAATTCCGCTCGGCTCTTGAGGCACTCTGACTACAAGCCGATAGTCTCTCTCTCTCTCTCTCTCTCTCTCGATCTCCAAGCCTTATGGGAGTTAAAATTGAAAAGGGGCGCGTGTATCCGCGCCCAGCATCATAGACTCGATGGCAGAGCTACGTGCCTCGACTGCCGGATAGCTTCGCCGGCACTGATTTTTCGGGTCATCGACTGCAGTGAGCAGAGAGATGGCTTTGGCTCTAACGATGCGCGCGTTAGTTTGGGCTTCAGGATTTATTAGCGGCCGGCTGGTAATCGCGAATTTTCCGATTTACGATCCGGTGCGGATGAGCGTGATAATTGGCGCTGATCGATATGGAATGTTATGTGTGTAGGGCTGGCTGGAGATAGTGTTTGCGGATTTTATGATGGAGATCAGCGTAATTTGTATAACATTTTTTACAAGTAGATATATTTAATATCAATTCTGCCTAATACAGTTGTGAGATTGATCCATAAACAATATGCAAAAACTACTAAAAATTATCAACAGAAGCAACAAAGAAAGCCAGTATTTGACCCACTTACAAAACGTTTACCAACAAAACGATCCATTTCCCTATACAGACTGCACCAAGCCATCAAGTCGAGCCATCGAAAAAAAAACCAACAAGCGCAATCGATCCTCAAAGCAAACATCTCCCCCAACGCTGCACACGCTGCATCAACAGGCGACTATTATGCTATCCAAAACGGATGCAGCGCGAAGAGACGCGTGGGCGGACGAGCGAGCTAGGAGGGTGTGTCGGACTCACCACACCCTCGGCCACTCTTTTGAATATACACACGCAGAGTGCATCTTCTCCTCACTGTCTATTCCTTTGTGGTTATAAACCTGCGCTCGTAACGTGCGGACACGTGTTTGCATGTACATAAAGACGCGCGGGGGTGCGGTAATGACGGGGCTCTGTCGAGAGAGACCTCAATTGAAAGTAAGACGTGGAAGGGTGTGATACTGTGTTATTACAACGAGCGGATTTGGTCTGCGTCTTTTTGTGTGGAAAGGTTTGATAGATAGAAAAGGCGTTTCGAACAACGTTGAAGCTTCTATTTTGAGTTTCGTTAGATAAAAAAGTGAAAAGAAGCCTCACGTCAAAGTAGCTGGATAGTTTCTCCGCTCCACCAAACAGATCCAACTTTCGTCCGGCGCTATTAAAATCTGCGATAGCTAACGATGAAAAGCACTCGCGTCTAATGAAACCGAATTACAAAAAGCATGTACCAGCTAGAAACCGGTTCGCTCGCGCGCACAGGTACATATAGAATTTTCGCGAGGAGAAAACCACTCGAGCGGGCCGCGCGCGCAATGCTCCTTTTGTAAGTATTATCGCTTGCTTTCGCGCTGACCTCGACTTTTGTTTTTTTTGTGTTTTTTTTTTTTTTTTTTTTTTTTTTTTTTTTTTTTATTGATAAAGGAAGAATTTGTAAATAGCGTAGTGAAGGTAGTGCTAAGGCCGGATATGATTGAGGATGTTTTTTTCTGCATGATTTTTTTGACCGAAGAAGAGCACGTTTTGTGTATACGTATATCTCGTATTGTGAATGCGGTCGTTGTGCCGAGTTGGTTTTTATTGGAATTTATTGCATTCCTTTATGAACGCCACGATCAATTCGATTTGGGCTTCTCCTAGAGTTTATAGAGGCGACGGCTAAAAATACATAAATTTCACTTGTCCGAAGGTTGAGCTTCGGTTTACGAAAGCATGGCGCCTCCTGGCTATTAATATTCATGCGCGTATATATATATATATATATATAAAAATCTTTTCTTTTTTCGATATATAAAAAATATATACAAAGTTTGAAGAAAACCGACGCAACGCAAATTCGATATTTTTTTGATTAACACGTTATGCAAATTTCCACCAATCAGCCCTACACAAAAACGATAATTCGATTAAGATCAAAATCACGAACACACATCGCACAGCGAATCCTCGTGTACCCGAGCGGCATACTTATTCGTCTATTGATAATCAATGAAGCATTATATACCGATTCGACCATATAACCACCTTGAGCGCGCGCGCCTACCATACCGATCCATCATATACATATTATAATTTGCGAAATTCGGCGTGTGCACCTTGCATGAGTCGCGACACATACATATACACGTATTCCTCGTCGCGTCTCTGTCTCTTTAAGGAAAGCGACAGTATTTTTCATTTTAAGTGTTTTTTATTAAAAAAGTCTTGAAAAGGGGAGTTATTAATCTCCCGAAACGTCGACTTAAATAAAGAACTTTTAACAACATCTAGTAACA
>JAPYZA010004253.1:0-20239 GCA_030522685.1 Eupelmus azureus | reverse complement strand
TTTAGAAGTATTAGATGGTATTACAGTGGCTTTGTCCATTTTTTAGTATCAAAAAATATATCCCAAAGTTTCATCAAAATCTGTAACCCGAATCAAATCAAAATTTTACAATGCACAACTGTTAAAAATAAAAATAAAATCTGCAACTTCCCGATATCACCAATATAGCATCACAACGATTCTCCGACTGCTCATAACTGCACCAACCCACACTAAAAAAACAATATCAAACCCAAAAAAACATCCCGATCAAACCTCCCAACAACCTCCCCCAAAATAAATTCTCACCTCTCACTTAAACACCACTCCAAAAAAAACCCACCCTCGAGGCGTCGACACTTGCCGCGCATGCAGCCAGAGCGCATCGAGAACTCAGCGAGGAGAATCTCTGGCGGGATAACGATGTTGCGCCATTTCCGACGAACGCGCGCCGGGCTTTGTTCGAGAGCCGGGCGCGGAAGCGGATACCGCTCATCAAGGGCCATCAGTCGACGAGCGCGTTACAATGGCCGAAAAGAGAGCAAAGAGAGTCCTACACCTTCCGACTCGGAATTTGTTCCTGTCGGGAGGGGAGCTGCGCATCCCTCTCCGCGCGTGTGCCAGCTCGTACGTGCCGCACAATTAATGGCCTCGTCGAAGGATGTACCACGACGCGTCGCCGCTGGCACCTCCGATCGCTGCCGGTTTTTCCGTACGTGAGTGAGAGGGAGAGAGAGGAGAGAGGTACTTCTTTTGTCTGGCTCGAGCAATTAATGGTTCGATCGAGGCCGCTTTCGTTTCGCCGCTGATTTTCAACGAATTTAGAGGGCCTTTGTTTGTACACGGGGCTTTTTGCAGCTCAGGTGTTTTTCGAGAGCACGTAAGGCTTTCAGCGGCTTCGTTAAATGTTAAGATTTATTTTATGGTTTGAAATAAATTTTTTACTGGCTGTGTTTTTTTTAAGTGTTAAGTTTATACGGATTAGCAGCTGCAAATTCCTGTGCAGTTAAAATAATAATTTCATACGTGTGCTCGAAGATGTGTGTAGGTGCATTCGTTGCACAAATTTGCCTATAAGTGCACCTTTTAAAAATCTAGTTAATTTTTTTAATTCAATATTTTAAGAAGTTTGTATCAATAAATTATTTAAATTTACTCTAATTAACAATGGTAAATTTAACTTGTTATACACACGTTTACAGAAAATAATTGGAGTTTCTCAGAATGTTTTTCCATTAAACATAAATTTTTATAATTGCCATTAAAAGAGCCAGGACTTGTTGCTATTAAACAATAAATATATTTTTGCACTAACAATTATTTTACCAAAGTTTAAAACCATCACACATAAAAAAAAGCAACACTTTTACATTTCCACGGCTGTAAAAGTCGCGCGAATTAATAAGCGCAAAATGAAATCTCACGGGCGTCGAATCCACGCTGAAACTCCGACGTTAACAAACTCATAATTCACACTTAACTTTCCGGCGCGTATAATAACCTATATCCTCTTATATGAAGCCGTCCAACACGCCCCGGAGAGCCGCCGGCGCACATTAGCTTAAACGCATTTGCAGGCCGCGCAATAAGTACTTGCGCAAACAATGGAAAAGATTAACAAGCGCTTATCCCCGCGCGAGCGACTTCCTTATCCCCCGTGAAATCACTCTGCCTTGCGCCATTGTAATGCAAGTGACAAAAGCGCTGCACTGCGCCTCTCTATACGCTCGCTTCGTACACATTTTTAAAAATCCCGACGAAGATTTTTCAATTACAACGCTAGCCCTCACAGACGGACGTTAAAGAACGTATAGCTCTCCACCTACGAGCGCGCGGCAGCTTACCGCGAATTAATCCGCGGAAAAGTTCATTCCACAGGTTACATCGCGGACGGGTGAAAGAAAAAAGTTGACATTGAATTCGCTCGCCGAGAAAAAGCACGACAAAGCCAGAGAGTCGGCTGCAACAAACGGCTCTTTCGGCTCTGTCTCGCTGCCCAGTCCCTCACTCGGACGCTTCTCTGGCCGTGGAACGCTAGCCGGGAAATTTAATTAAAATTTAATTCTGGGTTTTGCTAATCCGCAAGTTCGAGGCAGCCCTACGGTATGCAAGCTCGCTCTCTTTTTGCGCGCGCCGCTCTCCCTTTCGCCTCCTCTGGGCGCGCGACTTTGGCGACGCCGCGCGCTACTCTGCGCCGCTGCAGAGAAAGCTCTCGGCGTGCGGAGCGTGATTCGGGATTGCCGGGGTTAGAGGTGCGACGGGGGGATTACCGCTAAAAGCGTACAAATCCTCGCTTTCTCTCTCTCTCCTCACTCGAGAGCAGTGGGTTTTGGGTCTGGGCCGAGCTCGCGCGCGCGACGAATGAAGTTCGCCCGGGCTCTCGCGAGTTTTAGGCCGCGGAAACTTTGCGCCGCGCACGTAGTGGCTGCGCCACGGTAATAGTCTTTTGCACGATGTGCGAGGAGAGAGATCCCTTTTGGATGCATCGCGCTCGTGCGGAGTTGGTATGATATCTCTTGTTCGAGCGGTGCTGGAGGGAAAGTTGGCGGATTTGGCGAGGGATATATTTTTCATGCTGATGTTAGAGAGTGGACGGGGCCGTGGAGTGCGTGGATATGCTCGATTATCGATGGGAGGGGGTGTGGGAGCGGTCTCTGATTTGAAATCGGAGGAAAGTTCGGGGGTGTTTTTAGCTGGTGTTTTTTGCGCGTATATATGGCTTGATTAAGAATTTATATGAGTCTCTGAATTCCGAGGAAAAAGCTTTTGGCGATGTGGAATGGTTTCGGGTAACTGGAATTTGGAACGATGCCTGATAAAAATAATCACGCCTAGATAAACGTCTGTATTTAGTTTTCGTGCTGTAGAGATGTAAGAGAGAAACGGTTGGATATAGATTCGGAAAATTTTTTGAAACGCGAGCTCTAAATCTAGCATTAACTATGAATCTCCGATACTTATTTTTACGCTTTCTCCACAGTTCTTTTCTTATTCTCCTTAGATTTGTTTTTATTAGATTATAGATTAATTCTTATTAATACTTAGATTGTGTTTGATACTATATGATTTTAAAGTAAGTATTTATACACAGTTAAAAATTTTGTTAAAAGTTTGTTTGTATTTGAAGAAAAAGAAATCGTTATGAAAATTCTGCGTCTATTTGACGAAAAAATTTGTTCTTTCAATGCTTTTATTATATACTTATATTACGAAACATTCTTAACTGTACATATTTATTGAAATTCTTTACAACATTTTTCAGCTATAAATACGTTAAAAGGTGCACAAGTATTTTAAGCATACTTTAAGCACAATATACGATAAGAAAATATCTTATGATACTGTATGACGACATCCGGCTCAGATATCAAATATGACCTCAATTAGACAGGATATAGAGAAACTCATTGGGCAAGGAATGCGCTAACAAAATGATTTGATGATAAAGCTTCATCAATTAGAATTAAGAATTTTTGAAATACAAAAGTGAGAAAGGAGTATTTTTGAGATCAGTCATCAAGAGAGGTAGTCAAGAGTGTACTTTTAATTAGAGTAATGTCTTTATTACGAATTTAAATGACGAAATTTTATGAAGAATTTTCTAAAAATAAACTTGCGAATCGATATGTTTGAACTAAGTAATTTTTATAATGCGTTTATTTATTAATATAAAAAAATATGTAATTTTATTAATTTCGTTTTTTTTACATTTTAATTAATTTGTCAATCGTCATATCTGATTGCTTTGTGTGTTTTAATTTTTAGATTTAATGAGGGGAGCTAAGAATTTCCGGAAACGTTGGGTATTAAATGAAGTTAGATTTTACCACTTACTTGTTGATAATCGACTTTAATTTTTACCCAAATCTTAATTGTTAGAAAGAAATCTATTATCAGTCTTTTATTTCTTATACAGTCTTTCAAAAAATGTCCTAAAACATGAAAAATTGATCAAATTCGTAGCTAAATTATTAGTGAATATAGAAGTACATTAACATCAACAAAATCATACTCAATATTGTTACTAGACAATTAACGTTATAGCCTTGCAAACTTGATAATCTTTCAATTTGTCATTCCCTATCCTGTACGCCTAGAATCGACAAATTCAACCGCCGTCCAATGCCACTCCGGTCATTATTATACTCCTGAAATTATCTTTCAATTAATCAATGCCAGTTAATTCAAAAGTACACGCAGCTACCTTTGTCCGCGTATAAAAATCTCTTTCAACGAAGTCTAAGAATCTTTCGTCTGTCAAAAAACTAACGACTTTAGCAGAATACTTTTTCAGTCAGTAATGTCTCTTTTCTTGTCATATTAGAATGAAAATTATATAATTTCGTAATTATTATTCCGTTTCTTTAGTTGGTTGTATAATTTTAACTTCTGATTATAGTATAGACATTTTAATATGGTCTTGGAGTTCTTTTTTTAATCGGTTTCTGCGCATATCTAATGCTATATTTCTCCTAAAACGAGACTTTTCGTATTGTCTACATTAAAGAATGATTTTTTTAAATTTAGGAAAAACTAGGGTTTATATTCAGCGTGTCAAAATTCATAAAAATATTATTCTGCAGTTATTTTCAGTCGATTTATACAATTATACCTAATTCTCATATAGATGTTTCTGCATAAAGCATATGAACTGCAAAAAAATTGTTCTAATGTGTATTTTTTAATTTGTGTTTTACTGTGGAATTGTATATCTATTCTATTGGCAATAAAGACACGAAAAATTGTGTACTAAGAAAATTAATTTGGAAAGAATCTATTGAGCAATTTGATTTTTCTGGTGAGTTTTTACTACGCCAATTTGTTTTAGCATGTTTTTATATCCGCTAGCAGTTCAAAGTTAAAAAATCATGTACATTTTGTGGTAGAAAAATTTTATACAGTTTAAAGTAAATTCAGTAGTTTACATACATATGCGTATACATTTATACACACGTTAATGCATGCACGCATCCATCAAACACAGACATCACTCCGCGAAGTATATTTTCAATATCAGAAAACCCCATAAACATTAGAATTCATTTCGATTTCGAAAACTCGAATTCCAAAAATATCGCCGTCACAAAGCTTCCTCTTAGAGGAAGCAAAACCAAAGACGACTCGCTCCCTCCCATTCCCCCGACAACAAGGAGCTTGCGCTTTCGGCGTCCACCGGACGAAGACGGGAGAGGAAGCTTTAAATTACATTCTCCGTCCTGAAGCTCGTCGACGACGAACTTTTCCACTCGATTCTACGTCCAATTGCAGGGATGCACTCGCGCGCGCGTGGTGCCGGTAATGGCCTTTAAATGTGAAACAGGCCCGACGGGCGCTGACACCTAACTCTCGCAAGCTAGGGCGTGATGTAATTCCTCTCTCTTTCTCTCTCTGGTTCGTTCTCTTCTCCTGCTTCCTTTGCCGAGAGAGAGAGAGAGAGAGAGAGAGAGAGAGAGAGAGAGAAGGCGCAGTTTTCCAGCGACCCATACTCGTTATCCCACGTTCTCCATTTCCCACGACACTTACCTCTTTCCCTCCTGCCCCCCTCTAGCTAGCTCGTCCTTTTGCCCATAGCACGCGGCTCTGACGAGAAAATGGAAAATACAGCCGTTGTCTGCCGGCTGGGATGCTTTATGAAATTTAATAAATACGAAATGAATCTCCTTGGCTGCTCTTCCTCTCTCTCTTTCTCTCTTTCTCTCTCCCTCTCTCTTTCTCTCTCCCTCTCTCTTTCTCTCAGAGCAAGCAAGCTGTGCAGCGGTGCATGCGTATACATAAAGAAAGAGAAGAAAGGAGAGAGAAAGAGAGGCAGAAAGAGCGCGGAAAATTGTACGAGCGAGAGAGGGAGGAAAAAAGCCGGCTCCAGCGGGCTGAAGGAGAAAACGACGACGGCGAAGCGTGGAGAGGAGAATTAAGAGGGAGAGAAAGTGAGAGGGAATCTTGAATAGGAGAGGGTCGCTGCGTCGGAAAAAAGTGCGCAAGACAGGGGAGAGAAAGAGAGAAAGCGAGCGAACGGCCATTGTTGTCGAATAGGCCAGTTGTTGTGTCGGAGCTTTTTCAGCTGCTCGCGCTCCAGATGTATATATACGAACAAGAATGTTTCTGCCGGGATTTTCTTCTTCCCGCTGCGCCGGATAGATTAACCGGCTAATTTAAAATTATGCTCGTTAGCATAGACATTCAGGGGGGCCGCCGGCTCTCTCTCCTTTGCGTGCACGCGCGCGCGCGGCCCGGTGATTCAAAAAATCCCGGAGCTTAACGAACGGCGCGTTTTTGCGCGCCGGCAAATGAACGGGCAGCGAAAAAGAGCAGCGGATGTAAATGACCTTTGTTTCGCTTCAAGAGCTGTACTTTTCTAATGTGGGGCGAATTTGAAAAGGAAGCCGGAACAATCGAGCGGCAGCTCGAGCGCAGCGCGCGGAGATTCGATGCTTAGGAGCTTTGAAAGCAGGCTATGATTTAATTTATTTAACGACTCGCTGAACCCTTTTTTTCGACTGAATATTTCATTTGCCGCTTTTTCCCATTAAGGAATCTCTCGGAGGACCTTTCTTCGTTCGCCGGAAAAACAGATTCTTATTTATGAAGCTAGCTCGAGAGAAAAATGGCGAGCTCGCAGCTCGTTGCTCTCTCTCTCTCTCAGTGAGCGAAATTTCGAAAATACTTTGACCTCCTTATTAGAAAAAAGCTTGAGAAAGCTTCAAGTTGAATTAGTGACCTAAAGCAAATAGTATATCTGCATTTGAGCATTAATTGTGAAAATTCGTGAATAAAGTAGATAAGACTCTTGTCAATTTAATTTGGTATTTTAAATACATTAGTTTTAAGACTGAGGATAATAAAGAAGTTTTTAAATGCTCAAAGTCTATGAAAAAAAAAATTACTTCTCACGTAAATCTTTGCTTGTTTAGCTATGATAAAAAATATAAAAACCATAGAAACTTTATTTTTTAGCAGTTAGTGAATTGAAAATGATGGCTTTTGTACTTGTATATTCAAAAAAATGCATGTGTTAAAACCAGCTGTACTAAACGGCGTGCGCAAAACTCGTTTTTGGACACTAATATATATGTGCAAGGTGTTCTTTCCAAACAAAGTTTTCATTAATTTTAAGTAATACACTTTTAATTTATTAAATAGATGTATTTATTTAATAACTCACCACAAAGTCAAAATGAATAGTGAAGAGTTATTTCAATCCTTACCTGAAAGTAAAAAAATTCACAAATTAATTTTTGAAAAAGTGTTATGTATTAAGATGCATAATTATCTACGAAATATAAAAACTATTTAGCTATTTTATATTAATAAAATTTAATATCAATATTATATTATAATATTTAATATTAACAATGCAATATTAATTTTTTGTACGCACATTCGTATTATTAACATTCATTTGTTGAAGAATTAATTAATTATTAAAATTTATGAATATGTTTGAAAATGTGAAATTTTTTATAAATCGGAAAACAATTTTATAATGCAAGTATTGTGTAAATGAAAATTTTATCGACTGTTACTGCAAGCTCATTACTAAAAAGATTTAATTACGACGAGGAAATGCAATTATCTTGAATGTAACAGAAATCATTAAAATGCGGCTCAATGAAAAGATATTAATTAAAGTTGATTACGTTTACAAATGCTCATCTCGTATAATAATTATCTATTCAAATTCGGAAACTAGAAGCTGAAAACTTTATAGTTTTAGTAAATCTATTCCAGCATAATTGCTCAAAAAGGCCGAGACAGGTAAAGTGGCACGCACTAAATTATTCGCAAAGATAGATGCCCGCGGAACGCAGTGTATATTTAGCTTACCCGTTATAAATCTGGGTAACCCATGCCATCTTTCAAACATGACGTAACTTTTAATCAGATCTTAAATCTGAAATAGTACGAAAACTGAGAAGCAACAGAAATTGTGACAAAGTATAGATAAAATATTTACAAGTAGATGAATCCCGACCATAGTCGGACATCAGCTAGAAGTTTTTATCTTTTTCCGTAAAATTATGAGGAATACTAGCGATAAATAAACTCAAACAATGACACACATCTGTTGTAGCTTACCGTACAAAATATTTTCACGTCTTATCCCTCATCATAAAAAATAAGCTAATTACATTTTATTTCTTTCGAAAACCCAAACCTAAATTCCATAACGACTAGCTATGCGCTCGTGATACCATTTTTTCACGTTACATAACCACAACGACTAAGCTCCTGCCTCTAAATCGTTATGTGCAGCCCTGTGACTGGCACAAACCCCCGAGAAAAGACGGAGCTCGCCCTTTCACATCCCCTCGCCTCTACATAATCCAGAACCCGATGGCGTCTTCCTCTTTCCATATCTCCAGCGCCAAATCCAAACCAATAAAAAGACATCGAAAAGCAGGAGTAAATTTTTAACTCGCCCTCCTCTAACACCTCCGCGTTTCCTCCACAAAAAACCCATCGTGCCAACTGTCGCGCTTGCTCATTTAACCGCTCGCTCGGTCATCAATCGCGGCATTTTTACGAGAACTAAATTGATAAGTCGGGACCGTAAATTCGGCTAGCTGAGAGCCGAGGCGGCGCGCGCGGGCTCTCGCAGCGGGAGGATTAACCAGCTGTCTCCCGGCGCGCGCTCGGCTTTGACGGAGACGACACACGAAGCTCGTGCCCGCCTGGCACAGAGCACTTGGACTTGCCGGAAAACAGTCGGGCTTGGCACGACAGCACCCCCCCTCCCACCTCCCCCCCTTCTGCGCTTTATTACTGGACGAAGTCGGTACTAAAACCTCGATTGCTCAGCCCCCCCTCCCGCCTCTTCCTTCGCGGCAGTCAACCGTCCCTGCCTTTTTTCCGCTCCTTTTACAACTTCATAACTCCCAGTGGCGTTTGGCGGCGGCCCTTTCCCGCTGCAATTTTCTTGCCTCGTGTGACCGCGAGACTCCCTCGACTCTCTCTCTCTCTCTCTCTCTCTCTCTCTCTTCTTCAGTGCGGTGCTTCTTTTGCGCGCCTGGATAGAGAGCAGGAGGCGAGGGTGGCAATAAAACGCCGTTTATTTATTTACTGCGCCGCGAAAGCCCCGGGAAAATGAGGGAGGTTAATGTGCCGGACAATGATCCCCTCGTATTCGATGGCCGCGCGCGGCTGGGTGTGTATGTACAGGCTCGACGAGGAGAATTTCTAAATCACATTTCCAATCTTTCTTCTCCTTTTCCCAAGTGTACCCGTTCGCCCGTATTTTTACCCCCTTTCGCCTCTCGTTCTGCCTTTCTAGACTCGGATCTTTAGCGGCGTGCTCTTTTTCGCCTCGTATACACTCGGACCTACGAGCGTTGGGGGATTTTATTATTTGCTTTTTTATCGCCGCGATTTTTTCCAAGCCGGACAGGCGTTACATATTTATCGCGTTATCATTGCTACAAAATGGCTCGGAGGCCCTGATTTATTAAGGAATTCCGAGCATGAGTTTGTTTTTCGAGCTCGTTCGAAATTTCGGATGAAAATCGTTTATCGCGAGTTTTGGAGATTTTAATCGTGGTTGTTGAATTGCGGAGCAATTATTTCGAGACGTATTTTTCATTGCTCCTGTCGCGAAGTGTTCGAGGGAAAAGTGATTGTAAGCTTTTCCGTTATTAATACGATTTTTGTTTGCTCCGTACTTTCGCGCGAGATTCGTTTTTAAATGCGCGATAATAAAGCGAAGTTTGCTCTAACTTTTCAGGCACTTTCGAGAATACTAATTCTTTCCGGGAGTTGCTCAAAGGCGAGTTCCGTTGCTGCACAGAGAAAGTTTGCTTTTCCTTCGGAGCAATTTTTTATCAGCGTAATGAATCCTTTTTAAATTTCTCAATTTTAGCATCATCTTATTAGATAATTATTATCGTTAGTGAATCGACTCTAATTACATATTACACGCCAACATAAGCCTCACTTCTTTCAATCACTAATCCTAAAGTGCATTCATTTACTTTTTCACAAAACATCGCAAATTTCCATTCTCCCACAAATCAATAAGATCCATCACCCCAGAAATTCATAAACACACCACACTCACCCACCGTTCGTTCCGTGCGCGCCGCCTATAAATATACTCGCGACAGCATTCCGACGAAATTTAATTACAGTGACAATAAAGCGCATCGTCAGAAGAAAAAGGCGATTCGTTAACTCGCAAAGTTCAACCGATCGGAGAGACGCGGCCGCATCGCCCCCATCACGCGAAGAGCCCAGAAGATGTATATATGCATTCGGCGATGCCGCTCGGGAATCGCGAGCCGAGCACGTCACGCGAAAAGCTCGCGAACGTCAGGTCTCTCTTTCTCTACGGGAGCTTACTATCCCCGGGCTGTCTGGCGAGGAGCTGTATTATACGTTCTTGCGCTCGCACGTGGCGGCTAATCCGCACGGAAAGACACCGCAGGCTGGTTTTGCGCTTACCAGCTCCCTCGATCGTTTTGCTAAATTAATCGCCGGAATTTGCATCTTCATACGGAGGCGCTTCGTGAGCCGAGGGTCGCTGCCGGTTTATGAGCTTTGTTTGAGGGGGGGGGGGGTGATATGATGGGTGGGAGGGTCGTTGTTTGCTGTGTTTTACAAGTGATGACTGTGAGTCTTATTGGCGTGGCGGCGAGTTTGTTGACCTGCGGTGGTTAGGGTGTTTTTAGAGTTTGAGAATTCAGTAATTTTTTTATTACAAATAATAATTTGAAACTTTTTTAGTTCTTAAATTTTTCAAAGTTTATGGAATGAATTTAATGTTTTTTTGTGGTAACATCAATAAACTAAAATTTTATAGCAGATTTATTATACAAATGTCTTCGTACAGATACATTTTGAACAAAAAGTACATATGATCGAAATCCTGAAAGATATTTTTAAAACAATATTTTTCTACGTTTTATAAACTTCATAATGTATTACTATAATAAGATTTTTTAAAACCTTCTTTCAACTACCGCAGATCTTGCGCAATAAATAAAATAGTCGAACGAAAAGACCAATACTTCTTAAAACAAAAAATTTAAACATTTTGGTTATGGGCTAGCCTGAAATTCCATTAACGTAATTTTAGCCGAATGCAAGCGGTAGTTGTTCCAAGGTAAAAGAACAAATCACTCGCGAAAAAGTGGGAGGAAATAAGAAAAGGCGCGCGCGTGCAAGAAAAATCCGGAGAACGTATGAAAGTAGAATAAGTCACGAGCCTTCGTTCCTTCAAATTTGGAAGATTCTCAAGACGGCTTCGCAATGCGGAATTTCTATATACCATCTGACATGCATGAAGATAAGCCCAAGTTTTCCGCGAAGGACTTTTCATCCACTTTGTCATGGAAACATTGAATATGGTTTGGAGTACGCGGAAAATGATAGTGGCTTCTTCGTGCGGCATTTTTTCTTTGTTTATATGTAGTATTCAGAAGCTATATCTCAGAGGTGTACAGTTGTATGCTTTGTACTGTAAGAAAATATGCTACTAGAGGAAATTTTATTCTAAATAAAATTGTCTTTCCAGGATAACAATAGAAACATGTGTATTAATTATAAAAATACTTTTAAATAATTTTGCGAAGTATAATTTTTTTAGCTTATTTATGAATATAGTTTTTTATATTTTAACAAAAAACTTATACATCTGTACATTTATCCAATTATCGAAACAGAAAATCGAAATAGAATAAAGAGTCTTTCCAAGAAAACAATAGAAATATGTGTAGAAATCATAAATAGATTTTTAAATAATTTTGCAAAGTACAATTTCTTTTAATTGATTTATGAATCTAATATTTATATTTTATATAATATTTAATAGTTTATATTTTAAGAAAAAACTGATATATTTTTACATTTATCAATTATCGAAACAGAAAATCAAGATAGAATAAACATATTTCTTTTATGATGTTTGAATAAATTGAAAAAATGCATAGAAAAAAAGGTAAAATGAATGTCTCTTGCAAATAAGAGATACACAAAACGTTAGCCAGCATATTCTTGACTGCTGTTTAATTGTGTATTCTTGACTTGATGTTTTTATCTACTTGAAACAGACATCATTATTTGTAGAATTTTCAATTTATTGTTCCATACCTTGATATAGTTTATACTTTAAATTTTCTTTATGCGTTACCTTTTTAGTGCAACGATGTAAACCACCACACGATACAATCTTATTCTTCATCGCCACCTTTCAAGCAACATTTAGCAATTTCCAAAAAACCAGCCTCTCTCCCAACACCCTCGCCATTATCCAGCAAAGAGCACACTCCTCAGAATTCCTATCGGCAACAAAAGCTCTGTGTATCAATGCCATAAACTCCAGCTAACTCACACTTGACTCTCTAAAAGCGCGCCTGTCGCCGTGCGCTTTCTAAAGGATTGTACCCTCGCCGCTCCGTACTCAGGACCCATCAATAACAACGGTTTCCGCCGGGAAAAGGGCTGCACGCTCGCGCGCTATCCCCCATCGCTAATTGCTCTCGTTGCGGTTCTCGCGCGTGCAGAACTTTTAATCAAGTTAGTAAGCGCGCAGCGCACGCAACGACACGCGCACGCGCGCGCACCGAGAGAGAGAGAGAGAGAGAGAGAGCAAAAGGCTGGCGCACGCGACGAAACGGGCTAATTTGACTCGGAGCTGGAAAGGAAAATAAGACGGGGGGGCCCGTCATCTCTTAAATGGAAATAAGTTGCTATAAGCGCGGTGCGTATAAGCGCGCGTCCGAGCGAATGCTAATTAGGCATGTTTTGCGTAATTAGCTACTTAATTAACCTGGCTATTTAATTTAAATATTTGCCCCGAAGTTTTATTAACAACTAATAGAGATTGTGCGAGAGGGTGGCCATTTAATTAAGGGGCTCCTTTGACTGAGTCGCGAGTTAGAAATTACTTTTTAATTGAGTAAGCTGCAAAATTCGTCGATATCTTATTCGAAACTTTCCTTATAGGCGAGCGCAAGCGCTCGTGATCAAAGTGCGCGCTTGCGCGCAGCGCGCAGCGAACCTTCGCCGTACGGGAAAGTTTAAGTGATTACGATTCTTCTTAATTATTTAATAAGGTTAGTGATTGTGTAACTTCGGTCATTATGATTAAGTGATGGATCTTTAGAGCGCGGGGGTGTTGTTTATTTCATTTGCAGCTTTTTTTTTATTGTTCAAGTTTATGGACTGACTTTTCGTTGATTTATACTACTTGGATGATAATAGTTTCATTATCTTGAATTTCAATTAGTTAGCTGTTAAAACAGTGGGAAATTTCGTGTTTCTAGGTTACTTTTAGCTCCAGTTTTACGGTCCGAAATTTAAAGCACACTTTTCTAATGAATCGTTTATTCGGCGCGTTAATAAATAACTAAGGACTCTACCAAATTAGACTCGGGATTTTAAAAGAAGCATTTGTTTAACTAGTGACTACTTTATGAGGTCTATTTTCTCACAGACTATAAGTTTACTTACTTTAATTAACCTAAAAAGTAACTGTTTATTTAAAAATTAAACAATAGATTTTTTATTCTTTTAAATAAAAATAGTAAAAAATTGACAAATAACTTACACCATAAAAAGTTAGTTTCACAATTTTTAAAAATCTTATTTAAAACAGTATCTTTAATAAATATCAAATATCAGTCTTTTTTCTTCGATGAAAAATAAGATCATTACCTGGCGAAGAAAGATATAGTTACATTAATTTTTTTTACCGAAACAAAACCCATTTTCCGATCACTTTTTTAACGTTCAATGGCGCAAATATCTGAAACAATACTTATACTGAGATATTATTAGATTATAAGTGTTCCTGGATTAGTAAGTAAGAAAGTACACTTCGAAACCATTGAAAAAATCTGCTTTTGATTTTATAATATACAGTAAATGGAAGTTCATTCTGAATTTTGAGGCTGGGCCAAAAAATTTTACCATCTGATTGGAAAAAATTGTTATTTTCAATAAAAAAAATTTAATTTTGTGCCAATTTTTACTTTCCTGGCCATCCTTATAAATTCTTAGTTCCACAAAATCTAAACATCGTAGTTATTAATAAGACAAAATATCTCAAATCTCAAATAACCAGAATAACACAAACCCAAGAAGCTCAACCCACCCGCAAACTCACCTCCACTAAACCTAAAACCAAAACACCCACCTCTCCATCCACTGAAAAATCCCCGCATCGTGAGGATCATACCCTCCTCTTAACAATTCCGCACGCCCACGCCGTTCCCAGCCCATCCCAGCCAAAGTAGCCGATCCAGCGCGACATTGCCAATGTGTCTTCATCTGCGCACGCACACATAGCCCGCAAAATAGGCACGTCTCGCGCCGAGGCAGGAGCAGACATTACCGGCCGCTATTTACGTCCCCGAAGCGTTCGCAGTTTTATTCGCCTTACTTTGCATGTGTACGCCGCTTCCTTTCTTCTTTGTCGTCGCATATCCGCAGGGCGCATTTCCGCGCGCCGGTATGTGTGCATCCGCCTGGCTCGGCGGCGCGCAGCGATGCCAGGCACGTGCGGGAAATTTCGAAAAGCCAAGGCAAGAGTCGCTCGCACGTAGAATAAGGGGGGGGGGCAGAAAAAGCATATGTGTTTGCGCGCCTGTCTGTGTGTACAGCCGCGGAGTTTGCTGACGTTCGATGTTCGTTCCGCGAGCTTCTTCGGCTCGCCTCTCTCTCTTTCTCCTTGCGCTTTTCGCTTTCTTTCTCGCTTGCTCTTCGCGAAGGCTGCTTTCTGGAATTCGATTAAAAATAAAAGAAGCTGCGTCCGCGTGGATTGATAGCAGGATGCGAGGCGCAGCTCGTGCGCTTGTGTATGTGTGTGTGTGTGTGTGTGTGTGTGTCTGCGCGCTTGGAAGAAAGAGGGGAAATAGCGACGGGGATTGACTGAAATGTTTGTCGATTGAATATTGCATGATTTAGATACGAAACAAAATCTGACAATGCGACAAATGGGATTTAATTTTTAAAGAAAAACATGCTGGGTGATATTTTGTAGTAGTTGGTGAGTTTTTAATGACTTCAAGTTTGAGGCTGTTATTGATGTATTGCGAATTCTAAAAGTAACCAGACAAAATGAAAAATTGATATCTTACTTTTCCTAAAAGAGAACATTCCATCAATAATATTAATAATAATTAAAGAGTTTCATTTTACTTTTAATTGTCTCAGATAAATCTCAAATCAGTAAACAAAATCTAATCTTCCACTTATTACATAGCAAAACCCAGGCGTACTAAAATCTGCTAGTATAGAACAAAATTTTTCACCCTAAACACCTCAATTATTACCAAAAAGTACCAACACCGTTACTACTCTCCAACTCCAACTCCTCCATACCCAAACCCCAAAAACTCCCACAGCACATTACCCCATCCCTCCCAAAAAAACTTTCACACAACAATAGCCCGAGATGATATTGTAACCTTGTCGATGCGTTCAAAAGACTGCTCTTTTGTGCCCCTCACGATGCACTCGCTTCGTCTATCTCCCCCCCCCTCCGCCCCCGCCTTTCCCCGTCACTCTCTCTATCCGATGCATTTCCAGCCGCGCGCGTCGGCTTAACGCGAGCGGATAGAATTTGACTTGCAACGAGGTCGTTTGACGGTGCACGCGCGCCTCGGTCCACCTTATATACAGGTATATACACAGAGAAGCCGGGATGCGCGGGCCGATTTCGCATGTGCATGTTTCCCGGGCTATACACGTTAGAAAGAAGAGAAAGAGCGAGCTTTGACTTTGGATTCGCTTTTTGCTGCTTCGCGAGCGATATAATGGAGCTTGTAGAAGGGATAGTAAAAGAGCGGAGGTGTGCAGTGTAGGTGGAAGAGGCGGCTTTGGCAGGGACCATGGTTATCGATGAGGGCTCTTTTTGATTAAGTTCGGATTTCGATGTTTATTAATTTATTCGTCGCGCTTTTTGAGGTGGTTTTTTGGTGGAAAATAAGCGTTCGCTGCTGCGGGTTTGGGAGAAATTACAGTTTTTGATTTGTTAATATAGTGTCTAAAATATAGGTTTCTTATTCAAAGGTTAAAATTACAATAAATGAAGGGTGTCGTTAATTGTATACCCGTCAAACTTAGAATTTAATGCAAAATTTAATAATTATAAGCAAATAGAATGAATAAATAGCTATTAAATTCAAAATCAATTCGAAGCTTAAATTAGATTTACAGATTAAATTACAGATTAATCAAGCAATAGGAAACGATCAATCACGCAAATAAATGAAAAACTCGCAACAAAACAGCGTAAAATATCAAACTTTCACAATCAATATCACCAACTCGTAAAGTTAACGCGAACAGCGGTAAGTTACTTATTTTTAAATTATTACTTTTCCGGTTCGACGCCGAGAAAATCCGTCGGCAGGAGAAGGCCGGCGAGTTATGGGGAGAGAAACGAAGATGTAAAGGGAGACGGAAG
Source organism: Eupelmus azureus (assembly GCA_030522685.1). Classification (NCBI taxonomy): domain Eukaryota; kingdom Metazoa; phylum Arthropoda; class Insecta; order Hymenoptera; family Eupelmidae; genus Eupelmus; species Eupelmus azureus. The sequence continues at coordinate 3,861 of JAPYZA010004253.1, read as the reverse complement.
GGCGGGGAGTAAAAGAGAGAAAATTCTCGGGCTCGCGCGCGAGCGCATGTCGTTTCTACGGGAAAAATCAAATTTTATTTGATGCGCACCTGACTGAGGGGGGGGGGGCAGTAAAAAAATATACGCCCGTCGGAGACTGCGTGTCGGACAATGGAGTCGCAACTTTCGGTGTAAAAAACTTTTTCGCCGGAGCGTGACTTTTTAAATTGGATGATCGATAACTTATCTGGGCGGCATTTTTTTGCCCCTCATGCGTGATAAAGGAATTTGCGATATTCGTAGTTCTGTTTAGTTTATTTTCGTTGGGTTACTTGAGTTTCGGGTTATGCTTTTTTCTTTATGTTTTCTCTTTGATAGGGATTTGAACGCGAGAATATCGAATTAACTAAATTGTCCGCTTTGGATGACTAAAGAGCTAATTTCATTTTGAATTAATTTTCTAATTAGGTAGTACAAGGTCCGATATGAATTACGCATAAATAATGCATTTATTAAGCTAAATAGAGTAAAAGCAGAAGCGATCGTTTATGTAACTAAATACACCGTGTTTATTCAGCAGTGTATTACAATATGACGAAATTACTATTAAAGTATATAATGAAGCTGCAATGTATGTTTCGCAGTCCTTTATTCCGGAAATTAATTAATTAATTAGTGACACATTGGCTCTGAATAATAAACATTGAATATAAGTCGTATTAATTGACAATAAAGAAATTTAATTTGTTACTACAATTGTTAATGCTTAATTATCATTATCACAAAAGACAAATGTTATTGAAACAAGCGTATGCATTTTAAAAAATCGCGACACATAGACGACATTATCACGCGCAATTTAAAAACCCACCCCCGACAAACTCAACATCCAAAAGTCTAAATAAATAAATGCACAACCCCATTTTTATTCCCTCCATCCCTCTCGATTCAATAAACGCGCGTCATTTAAAACATTACCACATCCCCCGCCCGCGGGCATCAAACGCGCGTAAAACCAAAAACCCCGTAACTACCGTCGCTCGTTATAAAATATAAATAGCGAGCCTTCCGCGTAACGATAAATCGCAGCGTCCGCAAAATATCCGGAAATCAAGATTATCACTCGCTCGAATTCATACGAAACGTCATCCGAACGAAATGAAAATACGGGCGGCGGAAAAAAAAGCCGGCCACTGCGCACGCACGCCACATTAATCGTTCGGCGTGACGCGACTCCCGCATATACACCCACGCACGCTGCACTCGTATACACGCATTATACCCGCGTATAAATAATTCAACGGGGGGAGAGACGGTTGCATTACGCGGACGCATATATTTTACATATATCTGGGAGCGCGAATCTGGCGCGATAGGCAAGCGGCCGATAAACGCGCGGACATCATCATCGGGCCGTTCTCGTCGTCGTCAGCGAATTGTCACGCGGCGCCGATTCGACGACGTATCGAATGAGCGAGGGCCGCTCTTAGCAAACCAGATACGAGCTTATGATCGCGCTTACGCGGCAATAATAAGCGAGCTTGGCGTGTATCGCGGATGTGAGAAATGGCGGAGCGAATGACTTTTGGGAATGGGTTTGTGGGCTTTTTGAGTTGATGATTGGGGGAAGGAGATGCGTTATTGTTGTGATTGTGGGTGCATTGATTGAGGGATTTTGGGGGTTTGATGGGTTTTGGAGGTTTATGTGTTTTATAAGTTTGGTTAATGGGGGCTTGGGTTGTGGGTGAGAATAGGGGTTTTTATTAGAGGGTTTATGAATTGGTGTCTCGGTGAGATTTTATATTTTTATACAAAATGTATTCGTGGTTTATATTTTATCACAGACTTGAATATTAATTTTTGTATTTGAATTGCCAAGTGTATCAGAAAAGTACACGCGCGCATGTCGTTTAATGTATTCTATGCTCCGTAATTTTTTGCATCAGAATTAATTGATTTTCAGTAAAGTAAATAAACTTTATAATAATTTTGCATTCTTATTACCAATTCAGGCAGGTACGTCAAATTTATTCATTATTCTTATAGTTTGAGCATGCATAGTTAACCTGGATTCAATTCCACGAATATAAATTACTCAAAAGTATTTTTAGGATCATAAAAGTTGATTATAGATGAAATTTTCTCGAATTTTCCGATTCTCACAAAGAAGTAACTAAAAGTGCAACTAAGTTTTAATTACAAATTTATAAAACTCGCAAAACTTTCTCAAGCCAAACAACAATTAAAGAAGTAGATAAGTATATGAAAACTTATGATTAAATTTTTTCAAAAATTCAACTTTATATAATTAAAATTAACCATTATTAACTAAAATACCTATAAAAGTTTCCCACATTACTTTCATTCCAAACTTTCCATTAACATTTAGCTAAAGACTGCACAAAAATAATTCCATAATATGTAAAGACAGCAAAGAAACCAAAGCCCAAGCATTTCCATTATTAAAAGCCCAAAATTGCCCATTCAACTATATATTGAAAGCCATTTGGGTAAAAGAGAAGAGACAACCGACACGAGCCGGCATAAACAGCACGACAGGGCTCGCTCATTTTTTCCTCAGCTGACTCGGCGGAGCATGCAAAAAACAAATACCCCCCGAGCCGAGGTAAGGGACCCGGGAATGCACGAATCTATTACGGCCTGTCAAGGGGAGCCCCGGCGTAACAGCCAATTCATCACGGGCGAATTGTTGCGCCACGAGCTTCCTAATTTAATGGACGAGATGTGATTTTGCCGCTGTGTGGCTCACGCCACTGCGGCGAGACAAAACGAAAACGCGCGATAAACAGATAGACAGAGGAGAAAGCAGACGGCGCGCTCTTTGCGTGTGTAAGCGATAATAATCCGAACGTCGCGCTCTGTCTTTTCGCGTGTGTCCGGGGATTTGAATAAGCTGTGTGCGCGTGTGTGTTTAGGTGCTTATATCACACAGGATAGCCTCTATTTTTTCATCATTGTTATTTTTTTCGTTATGCCTCTTTGATTTGTGCTCCACATGCGTTTTGTCTTCATTTTTTTTGCGCGCAAAATTCGCGCAGCTCTGTTTATACGCGCAAGTAGAGTCAAAAATGTTGCCGTTTGAAGGGGGCAAACAGGTCGCTCTCGCGCGAGTCCGCGAGTTTTCCCGTGCGCGCACGCTCTATTTCTCCGGTGCGCGGGGGCACAAGCTGCACATACATATACATATATACACACGCGCACCATACCACGTCTTTTCAGCACTCTCGGCTTTACGTTCGCGAATTCAACTATATAAATGCATGGAGAGAGTAAATTTGCACGACGACCGTAGCACGTTTCACGGGTTAACTGGCTCCTCGCTTTCTAGCTTCCTTTCTTTCTCGCAAGGCTACTTCTCTCTCTCTCTCTCTCGCTTTCTCTGCTTCTTTCTCTTTTCATCCCGAAGTTGCTTGACTGTTTTTATTTTCTTTTTTTTTCATTCTTTTAGTTTCCCACACTGCCGCTTGCTTTCTCGCACTTTCTCTGCCTTTATGTCTGGACTTATTCTCTTCCTTATTTTTGTGCTGTATTATTACATCTTCATAACTGCTTTTCACATTTTTCATTAATATATTTTCGGCTTATTTCCGTCTATCTAATTATATTGTTAAGATTCATTTGTTAATTAAATTTTATTTCAGATTATATATAATGTTATACTTCTAAATGTTGATACAAACACAATGTTGTAATACTTAATAAATATAAGATATAAACAATGTATTTAATTATAAACAATGTATTTAATCTAAATTAATAAAGACAATATTCAGTTTATTGTTTTCATATAATGACGAAAATAGTTATAAATAGTTATAATTCTAGTGAAAATTGCATATTTGCTGGAATAACGAGGTAAAG
>JAPYZA010004252.1:0-18982 GCA_030522685.1 Eupelmus azureus | reverse complement strand
GAGTCAGCTGTGCAATACTCGTCATCTATTTTAAAAAGTATATAATAAGTTTTCTACCTTTTTTTTAATATGATATTGATTTCTATAACAAGTTCAACAAATTTTATGGTTTATAAATATAATATTTCTTTGTATTCAATTCATAACAACTTTTCATCTAAGAAAATTCATTTTGGTAACGTTTATTTGATAAGTGAAATTAAATGAATCATAGACGTTATAAAAATCGTAATATTTTGCAATTTTTATTTTAATCTTATGATAATCTCAATCTTTATGTTAATCTTTACTCAACAATGATTTTTTTAATAATCTGAGTTTATATAAAAATTTATTGAAACTATCATATCAGCAAAAGTATTTCTGATTAGAAGTAATTATATTTAATTAGTCTGATTAAAAATCTTCCATTATTTTAAACTATTATGTAGCTGAATGTCTGTAATATATTAGATGTCAGAAACAACAGCTCATTTTTAGTTTCTATATCAATCCAAAAAATTAGCTAACTCAAACGTATAGTAGCCACATAATCGAATGTATGAAAAAAAAGTTATCAAGTAAAAAATTAGTATATATATATATATATATGAAATGAAAGGTTTTACAGTAATCAATTTAAACAGTAATTTGTAATTTAAGGCTTACAGTAGTTTATTGAGTCACCTTGTAAAATTCAAAATAAAAAACAATTTCGTAATCCGAGAAGAAAACTTCATTCAGTGAATATTGCGCATTCGCCGTCAACATCGTCACTGATTTCAAGCATGTTCTATAAACCAGCACTAGGGCAGGCAGTGTACGCAAAAAATTTAATTTAGCAAAAGAATCTCTCTTGAAAGGGTGAAAAATTTCAACGGGCGACGGTAATAATTATTTTCTCCGGCTCTGGGAGGAAAAAAATCCTATATCGCCGTAATGAAGCCGGTACAAATTTTGGTTAATCTTTGCAAACAAGCGAGCGCAAGCTCACCGAAATCCCCGGTAACGCAAAAACGTGTTCTCCTAATCCGCCCCTAGCTTCTCTTTTCACTGCCTTCTCAGTCGCCTTTTTCCCGCAGAATTTTCCTCGCAAATTTTCACGAAAATATTTTTCTCCTCTCCCTCCCTCCCAGGCAGCCTCATAATTTTCGCAATATTATATAAAGCGCACACGCAATATAAAGTAGCGCGTGGCCGAGCCCCCAAACTAAAAAGTCCACGGGCCTGAAAAACCCAATAACCCTCATCATACCTAAAATAAAGTAGCGAGCAGCATGCATCAACCGTGAGAAAGAAAAATATCATCGGCGCTCAGGTAACGCATCGTCGCTATACCAGACAAGCCGCGCATATAATTCTTCCCGACATTCCGGATTCCAGCACCTTATATACCCCCAAGAACAAGGGGAACGAAGAAGAAGAAGCGGAAGGCACGTAGAAGCAGAAGCCGTGTATATACCTCGCGGAAGAAATATACGCGCGAGCTTTTAAACATTTTCCGAGAGAGCAAGAGAGAGGGGGGGGCAATGTAACATCGAAATAAGCGCTTGCGCTCGGGCGCGTATAGAGCCAAGAGGTGAAAACGCTAGGCGCGAAGGTGGCTGCGGAGGTCTCGAGCCTTTATACGCGGCGCAGTGCATTTTCAATTTATGGGCTGATACTTGGCTAAATTTATGGGGCCACCATTCTCGAAGCGAGATACTTTAGCGGGCGGCGGCGCGCGCGCGCGCAAGCCTGAACGCGGACGCGCGCCTGGCCGAGACAGGCGCGTAAGCTCCCCCCCGAGAGAACTTTCTATTAATTCGAAGCCCGGCCGCCTCTCTCTCTCTCTCTCTCTCTTGCGCTGTACAGCTCAGGCAGTCCGTAGTGCAGTCGCGTATGATCGCCCAGAATGAGAAACCAATTTCCAGAGCGGCTGTTGCCGGAGAGAAAGAGAGGGGGGCAGGGGGAGGACAGAAGGTGACACGGAGGCTTCCGCGCGCTCTGAGCTCTTGGAATGGAATCAGCGAGTGGGAGGGACGTTCTGTGGAGGTGTGGTGCAGTGCGGGAGGAGCTGCGGGCTTTTGTTTTATATGGTTGGGTTATTTGAGGGAGTTTGTGTTGGTGGATTTTTGGTGGATGGAGGAGTGACGATTGGGACGGGTGTGTTTGAAACTGTGTGATTATGTTTTTTTTGGTAATAATTAAGGGTACGTTTAAATTCTAGATTAAATGAAAAGTGAAGACAAAATTTGCGAAGGTGTATTAATTTGAAACGTTGGTTTCGAAAATGAACTTAGACCCTCAAGACATTATATAAACAAACTTGCTACAATATTACTTAGATATTATTTAAGTAAAATTTAAATAATATTTAAGTAATATTTAAAAAATATTTAAGTAATATTTAAAAAATATTTAAGTAATATTTAAAAAATATTTAAGTAATATTTAAGTAATTTTTAAGAAATATTTAAGTAATATTTAATACATACTATTAGCAAAATGACAAATGTTTAAAATTATTAAAATTTATCGAAAGACTAATTAAAGTTTATTCTTTTAATTATTTGCAAAATCATAATAAATAAACGAAACACCAATTTAATATGATCAACTCAATACAATCTCTCCTATCTTCTCAACTACCGTTTACACAACATTTTATGAAGTCAAAAAGTCCATTCATTTTAAATTTTAGCTACTTTTTGATATTACTCCTGAACATTTTATGTCTTACTAAAACATTCTGGAAATGAGAAAGATTTACCTTGGTTACTCACATAAATAGACAAAGTTTTGCTTAATAAATCAAGCTTAAAAATAAAACGATAAGTGCATTTATAAAAGATTCGTATTATCATCTGCAAACCTTGGCTTTTGGTAGGCTCAGTGGCAGGTTTACGTGATCTCAGCAGAACTTTCTCCAAAGTTCTAAAATTACGCTTTATCGTACTTTATGGAGATTATTCCAAACTTCAGTTTGCATCATCATGCAACTCAAACATAAATACTTGTAATTCGAATTATAATAATACTTCGTTGAAATCATATTATAAGTAGCTTTGAAAATAATAACGAAATTTAATCACCCCAATTTTTTTTGGCATTTATTATTTAATACAAAAATTTGAACATTAACTTTTTTACATTTTGTCATAAAATATTTTCCTGAAAATTTTAACAATATTTTTCTATTCTGTTTTTATCACTACATTTTTTGGAAACACATATTATAAAAACATTGTACAAAACACGGCTAAAGAAAATATACCGCACAAATTATCAAACTTTCATAAATAATAATACGCTATCTCATCAACAAACTCCCTCTAACATTCACAAATATTTAGTTGCAAGTTACCTAAATTGGCATTTACAGGAACAACAGCCGAGCGCAATCGACAAAACATATTGCCGAATCCGACTTCCATCTGCAAAGATCGCAGCTAGCTGGCGTGCAAACAACGGCAAATTCCAGTCTAGACTAGAAGCGTCCAACGACAAACGCAAATACGGACTCGTCGCCCGCCCGACTCGATCGAGACATCATCGATAAGAAATCAAAGTCTACACGCGCGCGCGTCTGAAAATATATGAAACGTCGACGTCTTCGGATATGGGTTTTCCATATTACGCGAGAGTCATGTATGCATGTCGCGCGCGCGCGTGGGCTTTCTAAAGAACGAGACGACGGCGGGGCTCCACGGCCGATTTTTAATAATGTGAGATATGGAGTCGAGGAAACGGAGAAAGAGAGAGAAGGAGGAGAAGAAGCTGGGAGGGAGAATGCGAAGGAAGTGTATAACACTCAAGAAGCTAGCGATATGAGCAGTCGTGTGCCCTTTCTCTCGAGTCGCACCCTCATCATCTTCTCCTCTCCACTCCATCCTCGGCTCTCTCTCTCGCGCGCGCCTCGCGACTATAAACGAGTTCCTCGGATATATATACATACGCAGATCCCCCGTGTCTTCGAACTGTATTATATACGTGTATACATTGGTCTGCGGGGGTGGAGACGGCAAGCCGAAGGATATGAAGGAGAGAGGGACGTGACAAATGAGAGAGCATTTCCGAAATATTTTCATCGCGATTGTTGCTCTCGGCTTTGCCTATAATGCGCCTGCGGTTTTTGCGCCGCGAAATTAACATACACGCAGCTCCGTCGGATTAATTATGCGGGCTTGATTATGCGATCGCGCGCGATTTAATACGCGAAAGGGTTGAGAGCGCGTAAAATTCCGATTGAACTTTTATTGCCTTTCGACTGGCCGCGCGCGGTTCAATCGGCGCTTGGTTCTGTTTGTGATAAACACGCGGGTGCGGCCGGCCGGTTTTAATGACTCGAACATAGTTATTAATAATTTCCAGGGGGAATATTATGCGCTGGTTGTGTTCGCGTACTTTGCTTTCTCGCGCGTGCGGCGTCGTTTCTAAAAAATCATTGTTTGAAAATTGTTCGATCGGGCGAATGATGCGCGGGTAGAGTGTGTTAATTTGAATGTGTTGATTGTGATAATTATTGCAAAATTGATTAGCTTAAAATTTTGTTGGTGTTATGTTGATAATGAAGAGAGTGGAGTGTATTTTAAAATAATTTGTTGATATAAAATGTGGCTCTAGTAAAAAATGTTTACCATGTACAATGTTTACCATTAGTACACTCATTTTATATCATTTACGAAAGCTAATGAGTATCGTATCCGAAAATTGTCAATAAGTTTGTAACATATTACGTTATTAGAAGTATTCTGTGCTCGAAAACATGTAGCCTTAAAAAAACATTGAATCTAAATATTTTCAACGTTTTATTTGGTATTGAATCTGCAATTTTAAAAATCGTACAAAAGACCATTCGTTGTACTTATATTATTCTCTTCATCTCAATAAAAACTAATAATAAATTTATTTATTTCACGCTCTAAAAGACACGTTTGATCTTCGTAATAAACTTTTTAATTGACTACGTCACAAAGTTCATTGCACACTCCCCAGCAAAAAATCGTAAAGACAGCGAGCAAACACTAAATCTTCATTACATAAAATAAATTGAAGAAAGCAAAAAGAAAAAATGAAAAAAGGAAAACTCACGCGCTCCGTCAATCTATTACACATCTTGCCGGAAAGCCAGTACACAGCTCCACCTTATCAAGCAGCCAGCAACGTCTGTTTGCTCTCGGCTTCATTCGCGGCCTTGCATAAATACGCATAACGCCGCGACTCGAGCTCGTGCGCGTGCAGATGAGAGCCGTGTACCCCCCACGTATATACATCGCGTGCTGCACTCGACTAGCTGCAGAGCGACGCGGCGGGCTGGTTGTTGTATATACATGAACGCGCGAGAATCCGGGAGTGGAAAAATTGTCGAAACAAACGGCGCGCGCAGGCAGCTGGCAGCGCGCGGGAGCAGTGAATCGCGCGCAAGGTGAAACAAATTAACTGCGGCGCGCGCGTGGGCGGGGGAAAAAAGTGCCGCTCGCGTTATGTGGGATTGATACATAGATGGCTGCTGCGAGCGTTTCGCGCGCCGGCGCTAAATTTCGAGGGAGAGCGAGTTTTTTTCGACGCTTCCAATGAGGGGGCTACTTGATTCTCTTTTTTCTCTCTCGGTACTCTCGCTCTCTCTCTCTCTCTTTCTTTTACGCTCATACACACGCAAACATGCGCACACTTTCTCACATACACTCGGTCTTATGAATTATGATTCAGTGAAAAATGTGGCTTTTTTTAAATTAGCAAGAAAGCAATTTTAAAAAGTGTCAGAATTTTAATACTCTTGCTGCTGAGGATTATAATGGTCTTTTTCGGGTATCTAAAATATTACCTGTTTTCGTCTCTAATTTTAAGCAGGTATTAAAGGAAATGATGTGTATGGAATTTCATTTTCAGTAAGCAAATGTATTATAATAGAATGTCTTTGGAATTCCATTCAATTTTTTCGACAAAAAATATGATTTCTCCTATTTTTTAATTGATTTATATAACAATATTTTTTAAGATTTTGAAATCTGAATCTTTATATATGGATCAAAGTTCTGTGTATAAATTTTATGGTAGCTTTTAATTTTGATACCTTAATTTTTATTCTGTCTTTGAAACTTATATTCCCTCCTCCAATCCAAACTTTTCTATTTATTTTAGGGTGATACCCGTGAAACGTGAAAAATATTTTTAACAAATCATTGTGGGATTGTTGGTATATAGATTTACAATGCCCTAGATAAATTCAATCTCACATTAAGATGCCGAAAACGAATCATACACCTTATTCCATTCATCTTGTCCAAGTATGAAAGTGATTGATAACTATTAATTCTCAATTATATATTGGTCTAAAAAATAATTTTTGCGAATGAGCCTTATCGTTTCTACTTTTTGTATTATATTTTAAATATTCATATATCGAACAAAGCATCTCTATTCAAAGACATAATATATAACAGTTTGATTAATGTAGATCATGATAATCGAATTATTACTGAAACGACATCTGACACCCAATCTGATAATATCAAGATAATCGCAATAAAATATCAATGTTGCTATCACTCGGCCATCTTGTTCATTTAATGGAACTTCATTTAACGCGTTTTACTAAATCCTGAAAGATTTAAATAATTAGTGATTTCAACTGTACGATTGCGCGCGGAATTAGTAGCATCAAATTAAATCGGTCGATTTACGGTGGCTGAAACCGGATGCGCGCGAATAATTATACTTAAATATCAGGATTTACATTCAATTTCAAAAAACGTATAATCCTTATCGGATATTATCCGGATAAAAATACTTGTTCTGGCATTAAACATGATCTTTGTACTTCATGCGGTTTCAAAAAAGCTTTTGGATAATTATAACGAGGATAAAAAAATTAGATCTACGTAAATAGTCATATAACATTAATTTTGAAATTATATAATTATTTTATTTTTGCAACAATAAACGATACTTTAATAATATATATTTGTCATATAAAAATATAAACTAGGATGTTCAATTAAAAGTTTGATAATTATTTTTAGATGCTATTTACTAGAATTTATTTACAGTTTCGGTATGAAAATTTTATAATTGGTTTTGTTTTACTCACTTCATGAACAAGCAATCCAAGCTTCACTTACCTGTAAGCAAAAAATTGAAAAATTCATTAGTATAACGTATTTGACTATTTCATTACAACATTAACTGAAATTAATCCAATTTTCGTACAATAATACAAAATTATGTGGTTTCTCAAAATATCTACTTTTTGAAAATCGTGTTTTCACCGATTTGGACAATTTGTGGATCTCTCTTTTATATAAAATTCACAGATTTATCGGAAGATTGTTATTCAATATTAGATATGTCGCTTTGGGTCTAATTCGGAAAGTACGTTATATATAAGATGTGCGCGGATCAACAATCTTACTAAAACCTTTGGATATAATTTCTGGTATCTTCACTAGGATAAAACCGTCTGAATTAGATCGTAATGCGCTAAGAATTATAAAAAATGAAAATTAACCCTTAGATACTGCATGTGCATCTTTATACTACAACCAAATATTTTGATCTAGAAAAACTCAAAAAATACAAATAAACTTTATAAAAAGAACTCGATTTATTCGTTGATAAAAATATCAAAATTAAACAATAAAAGTTTAATTGTGTATTTCTGACGAGGTTGTGCAAGATGTTAATATAGCTCTGAAGAAAATCAATTTTTAATATGGACATCATTGAATAACCACATATTTTACAACCATAATTAGAATAAGAACTCAGAAGAAATATAAAATTCTATTTTAGAAATTATACTGAATTACAATTTTATGAAAAGAAATATGTATTTAGATTAGTTCGTAAAGCACATTAATCATTTATAAGCCTTATTTAATATTCCATCTAACAGAATCCTTATGAAGTTTATTTGTACTTTTGAGTTTCCCAAGATAAAAATATTTGATTATAGAATAAGATCTATGTACAAAATCTGAAAATTAATTTTATTTTTTTTAATATTATTTCTTTGCAGTTAAATAGTAAGAATAATTTTATATACAAATAAGTACTTAGCTTAACCTTAAATTAAGAAACCTTTGCAGGGATTTAAGATTTATTGTTTTTTTTTTATTTTGAAATACAGAGTTGGTATTATTTGTTTGAAATAAATAATGAAAACTGAAGGAGAAAATAAGTTCACGCTTATCCAGCTTTAAAGCTTTTAATAAAAGTCGTACGTCTTACTACTTTGCAGCAATAGAAAAGTAGAGTACTTTTTATTTAAGTAAATGAGTAAATTTTAAAATAATGCTTATGATTGTACCTTCATTTAATGCTAGCTAAGCGCTAGATTTCAACTCCATTTTTCCTATCTTGGGGCGCAGCTTCAAAGATGAAACTTAAATTTAAAAAAAAAACATGACCAAAAATACTTAAGCAGCTATCTGGAAAAGTTTTAGAAAAAATCCCGAAAGCAATTCCCACAAAATAAAACATAAAATCTGCACTATTTACCCACACCTAAAATCGCATCAACCACAAAACCCAAAAAGACCCTTCTCAATTTCAACCACAAAACACTCACAAACATCTGCTCAAAACTCATCGACTTAGCTTATCAACCCCCGCAATACGACATATGTCGTACGCAACTAAGAAAACAATCAAACAAAAATAGAAAAACGAGCTCGGTAAAGAAATAGCCAGGAAGCAAGCGCGGCAACAGAGTGTAGAAGCGAACCCGAGTAACCGAGTGCCCGAAGCGTCAGCGGCAAAAGGAGCCGCGCGAAAGAGAGCCGCCGCGAGCTACCAATATATAACAACTGGCAGGGCCCGAGCCTCGAGCTCGAGCGTTCAAAAAGCGAGCGCTGCACTCGAGTCAATTACGCGCGCTCTTCTTGCGTTCGCGTACACGTCTAAGATGATTATTTTTCCCCGCGGCGCGAGCGCGCCCGGCTTACACAAGTAATTGGCATTGTATAGCGGCGCGCGCGGGGACGCTTCAGAAAAAGCTGGCCGGGCCTGGAAAAGGGAACGAGCAAGATGAAGGAGAAAGTGAAAACGAGGAAAATGGAACGCGCGAGCGAGCCGGATAAATCGCGGCCTGCTGAGCGAGAGAGAGAGAGACAAGGAGGAGACGAAGATAAAGACGGGGGATAAGAGAGACTGTGTGTATATCGCGCGAGAGCTAGTCTATAGGTGAGAGGGGGCCAGTGTAAAATAGAGTTCGGGAATCAAGGCTGAGAGGCGCAACGAGGGGCGGGCGAAGATGCGCAGGTATATAGGTCTTTGGCGCGGGCTGAAGTAGTATTAAAGTAGCGCGAGCGGGCGGGCACCTATTGAAAGTTTAACGTGCCGTAAGCATGTAAGCGCTCGCCTCTCTCGCCCGCGTTTACGTATATATACATATATACACATGCCCTCGGAGAGAGCCGCTCGCGCTATACAGAATCGAGCGCATTCAGCTCTCCCTCTCTCTTTCTCTCTCCTGTCTGCCTCAAGATTGCTCCGAAGATATGTGCGGTGGGGTGGCCGCAATAAATAACCTGCTCTCTCTCTCTCTCTCTCTCCCTTAGATTCGGGCTTCCCTTTGTGCGGCCCACGTTCCGGCGCACACGCGTCGTCGTCTCGGCAGCGCGCGAGCGCCGAGTGTAATTGAGTATCCGCCCTATCTTTCGCGCTGTCTTTCTGCAATCTCGATTTCTGCGCTTTTTTTATTGTTTCCGCGTGGCTTGGCGCGCGCTGGTTTTCTTATTTTTTTCCTTTCGCTTTTATTGCGCTTTTTTCTTATTTAGAAGCTTTCTTTGAATCGAGCTCTAATAGGATTTTACCGGCGTGCGGCGAAGTGGGGGAGAAGTGCGAGGAAGGCGTTCTTTTTGCGCTAGCCGAGGAGAGGATGCGGGCGAATTGAGGAAAATGAGTTTTTATCGTGAGGATCTCGATGCCGGTGAGATTGTTGTTCTCGAATTGGCTAATTTTTTGCGGTCTTTTTTACGGTTCTGAGTGTGCTCTTGATTTTTTGTAATGCTCGAATGGAGCATATATTTTGTTCCGTTTTAGTATGTTTATGTATAGTAGCGCTGCTGTACTAAAGGAGAATTGGAAAGTTGAACTAGAAAGTTAAAACAAAGATCACAAATTGTTCAGTTTAGCCCTCTATTATTTTAACATTTTGTTCCTATTTTTAGACCGGTTAGAACTATCTAAAGATCCATTAATATTCTTGCCGAGGTAATTTAAAATAAATTTAACTCGTTTTTGTAGAAACGTCAGTAGCGAGGAATTGCGTAATGAAACTGAATAATCTGTCGTAATGTAATGAATGTAAATCGCAAAAGCTTCTCTCAGAAAGCGTACACTATCAAAGCTCTTTTTGTCATTTCGTCGTATTCTTCTCCGATTGCACAAAGCTCAGATGTATTATAGAGTCAAGATCATCCGAGTCTACTATGTTTATTCACGTGCTCTACTGACTTTAAACTTTATTTCGACTTAGGATCTTCTGCTTTTTATGAACGGATAAGCTACTATTGTCCCGTAAGAATAATGTGCTTAATACTTTTCATTATTTAGCAAACGTTTGTTTTATAAAGAGGTTGGATATAGTTTAAAATAAAATAGAAAATAAACACTTATTTAGAGATTAAATAAGATTAATAATAATAAATATCTAGTTTTAAAGATTTTGAAACAATTCTTCTGTTATCTCCAACTTTTTATATGAATATATTGTATATTGTACATAATCCCATCAATTTACAAAAGCTTTATATTTTAATATTTTTCCCAAAAAGATTGTTTAATTAATCTCGTTTTCAATCCCAAGACTAACTGAACTCCATATAGTAATTAGCGTAAAATTTGTATAGCCGATTCGGCTCAAAGAATCCGCTTTGCAAATGCCGTAAATGGGAATGCCGTAATTATTCCCTCATATACACACACACACACACATAACATTAATAAGCCTATACAAATGTTCGGATAAATAGTAGAACGCTGGCTTGCTTCAATTCCTGAGCGCACGGCTACGTGTACGTACCGCGCTCATTGCTTATTCGTACACGTATGCATGCAAGAGTTCAGACAGGCGCACGTTTAAGTTTTACATCTCAATTCTTTACCATCAGTTTCAATCCTTATTTTTGCGAGGCGTGCATTCAGAATTTTAGTGCTTTAAAATTTAATACGCAACATTTACTCTTGGCGTAAAATTCTGACTCGGATGTAATAAAATTGTTTAAAATTTTGAGAGGTTATTTTAAATTGAAGAAAAATATCCTGCTTTCATTTATTACACGTCGAAAACTTGAATAATAAAATAGTGAGCTAAGTAAATGCAAAATTTCAAACTGAGGTTTCAGTAAATATATGGGAATAGTAAATGTGCGACATTTATTTTTAAGCTACCTTAAAAAATACGTCACAACAAGTAACAAAAACTTTATCATTCACATAAATTAATGTAAGTCATTTATTCACATTTAAGTAGAACGATCCCAGATCAGTCAGACAACTCAAACCAATCGAAATTAGCATCACCACAATTATATTGTTCTAAGAAACAAAGATCATCAAAACTGAATGTACTTCTGGGAATCCTCACATATTCAATCCCACAACTAGCTCTCCATCAGCAGCATATCACAGCCAGCTTGATAGTCCACAGCCGCACACGTGAGCTCCCCACATCCGCGCGATCCGCACGCGCGCATACATAAAAATGGAAGTTCGACGCGCTGCGAAAAGAGAGCCAAAGGCAGCGGCGATGCACAAAAGATAAAAAAGACATCGCGAGCGCGCGCACCCCTCGTCCTTTTCGCGCGCTAGGGTAGCACGGAAAGGGAGAGAGAGAGTGAGTATGAGAGAAAGAGACTCACTTTTGCGAACAGACTTCATGAGAGAGGCATGTACGTGGGCGAAATTTTTAAAGGAACGCGCGCTCGCTCTCTCGTCTTCGTGTACGCAGGCATATATGCGCGCGAGAGATTGTAAAAAGGGCAGACGCGCGCGCAAGAGCGCCTGAGCTCGTGAAAAAATGTACGTAACTTAATAACGTCGCGGAACTTGTACATGCATGCGAGAGATGGCCGCGGGGAGGTGGGAGCGGAGGAGATGGGAAAAAATTGATATAAAACACAGCGGGAATATTAAACATGTCGAAAAGTCGCGCGGCGGATTCCGGGATATAAATGACGCGCGCGTGATGATTCGCAGATTTCTGCTTACGGTTAGAGATAAGTAGAGGTTTAACGAAGTTTTGCGTTCAATTGTTTGGTTTGAGGAATTTTTTTGTTTGTGGATGTTTGTTGTAATTTGCGGAAGCGGGATTTTTGGGATATTCTCGAAGAACGATGGTTTACTTGCCGTGTACTTTTTCGAAATTCCGAGGGATTACGGAATTTTGAGAACGTGCGAGGTTTACAAATATTGGAATATTTACGTTCTACTGGTATCGTAACTATTTAATTTTCCATTTTTAGAAACAACTATTTGTTAGAAAACCTGCTGTGACCTAATTCGATTTCTAAAAAATACAAGTAAATAATACTAAATAAAAGCATTACTTCCACATACATAAATCACGATAATTGCCACTATTGATTGCCTACAAAGTGTACTTTACATTATCAACCACGCAGAGATGCATACCAGTTCAATGCTATGCAAATAAATTATATATACACTCGATGCAATTGGAGAATCCCAACTAACCCCCCTTACAAATAAACTCGCGCAGAAACGTTATTTTGTTTTCCACATTTTCAAAGACACGTTCCACCTTTTTACAAACGCTACATTCCGCATCCTTATATATACCCATCAAAATAAGCCTTTAAAAACAAAATTCTCCCGATCCGCTCTACAAAAGCTCAGCCCTCGAAACAATCGTAACTCTCCCGCCGAGCGGCCCAATTAATTTGCAGGATCAAACGAACGCGACAAATATTTTAATAACGTTACACGCGCGAGCAGCCGCCCGATGAAACCCCGGCGCTCGCGCGTTAAATCAACGAGCCCGAGCGAGAATCCCAAGAATTTCTCTCTCCTGTCGCTCGCGCGCACGCCAGACAGGGCGAGAGCAAAAATATATTGTAAAGCTCTCGGCGCGGGACGCGCTGCACCTGCCGACAACAAAAAACAAGTCGTAGCGCGAGTAATCAAAGCATCTCGCCTGCTCGTCTCGCCGAGTAACAGCGAGAGAGACAGGGAGAGGGAGAAGGCAGCAAAAATCAGGCGCTCAGGAGAGCCTGCGGTAACGAAACGCGCGGCCATGCATATTTTACGTCTTTCTCAAAGTCGAATTGAGAGCGCGTCGAGCTGCATTAGTCGAGCGTGGGAGGGGGGGGCGAGGAGGGGCTGTTGACAAAGTACGGGCTCGCATAGTAAATGTTACTCCCGCGCGTGTATGCCCAGGCTCGCTCGAATTTCCTCGAGCTGGCTTCCGCTAATTAAACTTAATTTAAGTCGTAGTCACGTTCTCCCTCTCTCTCGGAGGGACGCCAGCTCGTCACACCCTTGGCTCGCGCGAGCGCCGGGGCTAGAGCGAGATTCGCGCGCTGCATTGCTGCACTGGAGCGCCGGCGCTGCACGTTTCGACGGGCCGAGCGAGCTGTATAGGTGAAGCGCGAGTGGATAACGCGCGCTTGGGCGAGGTGAGTGTTTTGAGGGTGCTAGAGTTAGCCGCGTGTAGAGGAGCGCGTGGACATGCTGTGTATCTAGTTAGGTGGCGGCTGCTGCGAGGGATTAGCAGTTTGCGGGAGGGCTCGATTTGCGATTATTGGGATGTGTGAAGTTGATGTTTGGAAGGTTGTTTGGAAAATTGATTTTGAAGATTTTGGTGTTTTTATTCATGAGAATTAATTTTTTCAAAAAAGTAGGTTGATGTGTATAATAATTGTAGATATATTACTTTTTGAGAAAATGATATATCTACAATAAAAAAATAAATAATTCATCAAAGAATTTTATTCTCATAAAAGTCGTACTTTTAGGCTTGATTGTCCGACCACACACGCACTTACACTACTAACCGGGAAATGCTAATTAGCTGACCCTCATCCAATTCAATATCCCCATTAATCGCCACGAACTTTACGTACAATCTTTACTTTTATATATTCGATCCTCACTTTACAAAACTTAAAACTCAATAGTAATTCGTAATTTTGACGAAGTTCATTGAAGACCGTGCGCACGCATTCCAACGACGTGCGTGCGACACCGAGCATCCCGAAAAGCCTCGTCCTCTATTCCACAGAAATATTCCAGCTATCAAATTATTAGTTTTTAATTGGCGCGCGCTATAGACGAGCTCGACGACACGCGATTCATCGGTTCAATTCGCGTTTTAATAAGACCATCCACGGCGCCCTTTTCAAAGGGCCTTTGCGCGCTCGCCTCGCGCGCCCTGAATAACCGGCCGGCGCCCACAAAGAGCGTGAATTAAATTAAAAAAGCGTCATACACGTGGAACAGCTGTGAATAATTTCGAGAAAAGAGAGGGAGAGCGGCCCGCGCAGTCAATGAGATCGACGAGTGGACTTTTTCCCAATGACGCCGCCGGAGGCAAAAGAGCAAAGAGACATATCCTCTTTCGAGGACCGGCGCGAGAATTCGGTGCAGCTGCCGCGCGCTGCATAATTAATGAAAACGCTGATACCATCCGCATTTCTCTGTTTCTTTATAACATTTTTTTTACGTTCGCCAAGTGCGTGCGTGCAGGTATATACACGGGCTCGGCAGGCGAGCAAGCGCGAGGAGATTAAAAGTTCGCTGCGCGAATAATTCGGGAGCGGAGCTTATTCAGGAGGTTCTTCGCGGTTTGCGAGCGTTAGAACTCGCTAATAGCCAGGCGAATTAAGGTACTTTAAAATCTTGCAGTCGAGGGAAGGTGCGGGCTCTGAAAGGAGGCGCGCGCTCAGAAAAGCAGGTTTGAGAATGTAGATGCTGGGGTGCGTCTTGCCGAAAGCGACGAGGCTTCGGGAAATGACGAAAGGAAATTAGCGCTAATATCTTGGAGAATGTTATGAGGTGGAAATGCGCTTTGGTTGTTTTCAATTTTGATGTTGCGTGAGGCTAGGATAAAATGTTGAAATTATTTTTGGTGATACTATAGAAATATTTTCTTTTGATTTAAACCTTTTTATAAATCTGATCAAGTGAGGTTTGCAGATAGTTTTGTGTTCTTTCAACCGTTGCTATTATTTGATGAGTCAGGAATTGTATGTTTTTTGTAATATTTTCCAAATGGCAGATTGTAACCTTTATGGCCATACCCGCATGAGCGTGATGATTACAGAGTGATCAAAACCTAGTATAAATATATTTTAGTAAATTATTGTATAAGAATATACACGCTGTTCAATTTAAATAGAAAAATTGTCTTTACAAACCTATCATACTACCGTATATAGTGCTCTTTATCTTGATAAATTAATACTAATATTTAACGAATATTTATACCATACCGTCAATTGATAGTGTCCGCATTTCCTCATCTACCACCACTACCAAATTCCACACCTAATTCAAAACCAAAACAAAATATCTCCCAACCCTAAAAAATCCTCAAACCTGCTCATAAACTTAATCTCAGTCACCTCCCCTCCCCCCTCCCGCCCCTTGTTACCCCGCTCGGCTCCGTTTATTCACCGAGTTGACACGAGTCGCGCGAGCAAATAAAGCCGTCGCATTCGTCGCTCGAGTAGTCGTACCACATATTTGCTCAGAAAGAAAATGGAGATAAAGAGTTGCGCGCTCGGCGACATAAATTACCCGGGCAGCTAGAGCGCGCGCGCAGGAGAGACACTCGATAAATTTCCCCTTAAGTATCAAAGTTTTCTTGGCAAAGAAAGCGCGAGCAACACCTGTTAGCTACGTGACGCCGGGCTTATGGCATTAGAGCGCCGGGGAGTGCATGCGCTACTTTAAAATGCCATGCATAGGGAAGACCGCCGCGGACCATTTCCACGTTCTCCAAACGTATCGCGCCTGTATACGTGTTGTATGAGAGAGACATGCCTGGAAAAAGGTGGAGACTGAGAAAAAGAGAGAGAGAGAGAGAGAGAGAGAGAGAGAGAGAGAGAGTGGTATTATGCTCGACAACATCATCGGTAACGCGACGATAAGGGTGCCTATGGGTGGGCAAATCGACCATTCGAAAAGCGTTATAAGGTAGTTTTTGTACAACTATCGAAGGAGGTGTCTTCAGAAGAAGGTGTTGGCTGGGTTGAAAAAGTTAAATTGTACTGTAAGGTTAGCTATAAACTTTTATCTCATGCATGAAATATTGAGATAAGGATGCAGTCTTATCTTGGTAGAAAGTTTAACCAGATCTTACCTAATCATTAGCTAATTTTGGTCGATCTGGTTAATTTTTAGCTTGATTTCTAGCTAATAACCGTGTAAAAACGACATGTTTTTGAACCGGAATCCAGCTAGAAACTGCTTAACTTAACTTAATTAAGTTAAGTGGAAAATTAGCCAATTACGAGATGTTTTAGCTAATTTCTGGTTAAATTTTTACCAAGGTTATTTCATATTAGTTTTAATATTACATTACCTTCCATAAGTTTTCAATTAAAATAAATAAATTCAATTGAATGAAACAAGTGAATCAATTTGATTTATATAAAATTGTCGACTTTATCAAATTGACGGAGCGGAATTTTAGCAAGTAGCTTTGCTTATGTAAGGAGGTTATGTTCATAACGAGCTGGTCTGCGGGCCAGAAAACGCGAACCCTCTCTCTCTTTTTTTCAATTTTATAGTATATTTAAATAGATACCTATATGTATGCAATTCAGTTTTTCAACTTTTTGCATAATTTCAACTTGAATGTGATTGCTTAATTACGCAATAAATAAAAAAAAAATCATTTTAGGTTAAGGATGCATGTTCCATTCATTTATTGTAAACAGATTCTAGCTAAATTCTGGTTGAGATATAGATTACTTTTAGCTTACGAATCTAGCTAAATATTAATTAACTAACCAGATTTACCTCTTAATTTTCTATCAGGTTATGGTTACCCACAATTACAAAAAAGCCAGTGTATTTAGCAAATTTTTTAATATTGATAAGAGTCGTGAATTTATTTTTCATTATTGTAAATTGTATTTTTTAGTAGTCAACTAGAAGAACAAGATGATAAAGCGATGTTTTTTTCAAATTGTAAAGTAAACATAAAATGGGTTCACATTGTTGCTTAGTAACTACGATATTTTAACATCGTTTTAAGTTTGGTATAGATAAATTTTAATTTTAACAAAGATACTGACAGGTCTTACCTCTAAAACTGTATTGAATTACATAAGTAGAATATATCATGTGAATAAGTAATTAAATCGTTGATAGGTAATCTGAGAACTAATATCCGGGCTCGTAACAGATGTTTAATCTAATAATACAAAGTATTAAATTATATAATAACAAAGAAATATAATAACGATGAAATTGGTTAAAACGACTTAATCATTACGACGTAATCATTACTTAATCAATTAAACAGATAAATATACACAAGATTATGTGTACTATAAAATTAATAAAACATGAAGCTTTCAATTAAGAGTGATTATTATTATTCAATGTGGCAAATTTACTTAATGTTAATAATACTGCAAGCTTCATAACCAAATTTTATTCGCACTAAAATTATTAAAAAGTAATAAAAAAAAAGAGTAAAAAAGGTTTGAGTATGTAGATCAGGCCATTATAATTAGAAATTTAAATGAGAGTAATTAATTATTATGCAATGAACTAATTCAAAATTTGAGGTTATACTCTTAACGTCAAAATAATGCTGTACCTATTTTTAATTATAACAACAATTAAATACAACGTAAAATTTTAATAGACTACAAAATGACTAAAACGTACAATATGCTTTAAAGCTAAAATGAATAGAGCAGAGAGCGGTTACCACTAAGAACTGGCATTAAACTTTTAATAAAATAGTGTCTAAAGTTGCAATAATTAAAAAAAAGAAAATCATTTTAATTATTCTATAAAGTGCTATCTATTTTTTACAACATAGTATCTTCATTTCCTTAATTCATTATGTATTTATATATTTTCATTGCATTATGTAATTAGTATTATAATGAACGAATACATAATTAAAATTGAAAAAGAATCTTTTGAAATGATTAGCTCCAAGCTTGTTGTAGTACGTTAAATTTTGAATTATACAGTGTAGTTTACCCAAGCTCACAGCTGTAAATGCTGTAACATGCGTTTTTGTTCTCTCACATACTGCATAATTTATGCCTGCTTTTCAAATATTCTGGAATAACCCAGTTTCGGTAAGACCAAGCTGTAAGTCAGTGCATACTTTATCAAATCCCTTCCTGTTATTCCTTTCTGTATACGTTATTAAATCCAACATACAGCTGCTAATATAAATCAACACAAACAATTACAAATCATTAATTCTAACGCACTAAAGAAAATTGATGCAAGCACTTAGTAGAAAGAAAAATCAAATTTTCTAGATTTTAAAATGATGCTCAACCACAAGATCCTAAACTTCTCCAAGCCAAACGTCGAGGAAACCGCACCACCTCCTACTTCTTATTCGCATCAGCTCGCACACTCACACACATACACACATACTCCCGCACACGCACAAAGCTCCGCGAATTTAATCTTAATGGAAGCCCGTGCAATGACTCCCTTTTTAATTCCCGACTTAATTCCGCCTCGACCGCGCTTACTCCTACGAGTATATGTACAGAGAGCGTTTCGCGGATAAAGCAACGAGCGAGCGCGAGACAGAAAGGCGCTGTATTCCTTTGTGAAAAGCGGCTATTGCTAAAGTGCGTTCGACGTCGCTCTTCCTCTCGATTTTTTTTCCTCCCCTCCCTCTATCCCTCCACCTCCGCCATCCCGTTCCTTCCGGGAATAAAGCTGCATCAAACGAAGCTGCACGTCTGGCCGCTTGATTACAGAGATCTGAGTTCAAATCGATCAGCACTGTTTGCTCACCCTTGCTCTCGCCGCTTCCTTCCTTCCTCTCTCTCTCTCTCTCTCT
>JAPYZA010004251.1:0-13772 GCA_030522685.1 Eupelmus azureus | reverse complement strand
GGCTATAGCAATGTATTTGCTAACTGTAGACTATGAATATTTTCGTTGTACATACCAACAATTATACGTGATGATTTTATAAAGAACGTGCTTGAAATGCGAGACGAAATTTATTTCGAAAATTTTTGGTGAGGCGAGTCGAGTCGTCGTATTGGTTAAAGCAAAAATCTAGATCTCTACAAATCTTTATCTAGACTAGTATAGAAGTCTTGATCAAAGCCAAGAAATCTTGACCAGCGGTGAGAAATCGGTTAAATACATAAAAACTTTAATCTTAAGAAATTCTAACGGTAAAATCTCTAAATAATAATGTAAGGTAATTAAATATTATTTTATAATATTAAAAGTACCTGCATTTACTTAAATCAAGAAATTTTGCAATGTTTTAGACAAAAATTAAAACTTAAAATACCTAGACTAGAGTAAACGAAGAACAATCCCGTGGCCGTATTGCAAACTTTGCTCGACGGTTGCCTAAAATGTAAAAATAGCTTGGAATATTCGCCTGTAGCTTGTAACATGTGTATTTCATAAGTTTTAAAGAATATTTCTCAGAATATTTAGAAATAATTCCTTGATTTTTCTCTCCGTGTAGATAATATAGTTTGTAGTCAGATTGTAAAAATGAAAATATATTTAAAAAAAATAAATAAAAAATTTCTAGCCTATTTTTAATATATAAGATGTGAAGGAAGCCTCTTGGGGCCCCTTTGTAATGTGGAGCACCTAGATCCAGGCCTGCGTAAGATCCATGTGAGTTACACATAATTTCCACATGTTTTCCTTTTAAGTTCCACGTGGGTTTTATATGGATTTTGCACTAAATACGAATTTTTTTAAATTCATATGAGACCCGTAAGGGAAACATGTAGATATTCCGTAGGACCTACGTGAATTCTGCATGGTTCTCACAGTAAAGTCTCATGTTGGAAGAATAATCTTCATAATTTTCTTAGGTCTTATCATTTTTCCAATCAGGAATCTATAATTCCAGACCTTTTATAACTATTTATTTATTTTACTAATAAAGTAATAAATTATTTGAGTTTTATTTTCAATTCTTTTTTTTAGACACTATGATGGGAACTCACAGATAGAAAGCATGTGAAATGCTGCTTACAGTCATAATATAGTAACAATATCTAAAGGTAGTCAAATTACAGGGCTACTATAAAAATTAAAAATAACCATGAGCTCAAGAGCATAGATACAATTTTTTGAAAATTCATTAAATACACAAAATATATTATGTTACAGTAATTTTTCATAAAATTCAAGAATGTATTTATTTTATTATACCGAATAATTTAGTCATTCTACTTCAAAACTAACAAAAATAATGAATTGTATATTCAAATAATAACATTTACGTGTATAAATAAAATTAGGATGTATAAACTAATTTTGTCAAACAGTTTTAAATCGGTATCTTTAAAATGATCAAATACTTTACTTACAAATGTTGATATGGTTCATTATTTCACGTTACATAAAATGTAGATACTTACCATTTATCTATTCAAATCGTAAGACCGCATTAGTCTAATTAATGAATAATTTATAAATTGTGTAACGATCAATAACTCTTGTATAATTCTCTTTACTACTTACCGTCAAAATGGAGCAATTTTATTTGTAAGTATCATCCTCTAAGTTGCAATGACAATTTTAAAACTAAATATTCGTATTTTAAAATATTTAGGTCTTGTGAATATAAGCAGAACTTCTAAGTGGTACAAATATAATCTCTCGTACAAATATTTTTTAATTATAATTTTTTCTATTGGTTGGTTAAACCATTTAAAATTTTGTTTAATAAAAATTGGAAGTTTGGACATACTGCTATTTGTGAAGTTATTTCCAGGATTTCAATTTACGTTTGTTATTTGGGTTAAAATGTGTACGCTTGCTATTGTTAACAAACGATTCACTGATTTACTAAGTGAAGCATCTAAAGTATTTAAGGTATCAACTTTGAAAATCATTAAGTATTTGTCAATTGAAAAACGAAAGATATGCTGTCTCGCACGTAAAATATTTCAGTTTAAACAATATATATATTATTCTAATTCAGGCGTGATATGGACTTCTTCTCATGCTTAAAAGTAACATAAAGTAGAAAATCACGCGTTTAGAACTTGATTAGGTATTAGAGGAAAATATGAAAAAATATATTCAGTTTTCCTCACTTCTTAAAAATTGCCCAAAATTTTTAACAACTTTGTTCATTGCTCTAAATAAGCAAACGTTACTTAACGTCCTTATCCAAAAAGAGCCCTATCGTTGCAGAGTCAGATAAGACATTTTCAGCACTTGCCTCTATTTAGGGCATCTTGAATGCTGACTCTTACTAATCGTCTCTATTATTTTTTCTTTTAATAAATATTTCTTTTTGAGTCATTTTTATACAGATTCTAGTTTAAATTTTTCTTTTTATTTCTTTTTTTTTATTTTAGTACGATATAACGTTTCTATTGAAAAACCTCAGGTGAGATTTGAACAGAAGTTTTAAGTTAATTTTTTATCTTAGTTACAAACTTAAGAAATTTCAAAAGAAATTAAAGTAAAATTATAATATTTTTTTATTTTTTTTTTAATTTTGGTGAAACAAGAGACTTTGATTTATTTAAGGTTGTATTTAAAGTTTTTCAGTAAAGGCTAATTCGAAAAAAATATATTAATAATTAAATATTAATAATTTATATTACTAGATCCTTTTTTCTTTGATAGAAAAAATTAATGTTTTTAGTTAGGGTACATTATACTAAAAAAATATATCCTTAATAATAAAAACTATATTAATTTTAATTTTTAATTTTAATTTTAAGAATACAAAGAAGACTGAAACATTTGTAAGAAAAATCGTGATCATTACTTTAACAATATCATTGGTGCTTTATATTTTCCTGGTATCTCAACCAAGTATAAAAGTTGGAGAGCGATATTTACCTTTCTTAACTCACGAAACCGAATACATCAATACTTATGAGCAGTATGTATCCGTATATGCATCGCAAGTAATTGGTTCACTATATGTACTTATCACGGATGTTCAAGTTGACATACTTTTAATATCGCTGTTGATTCACTGTATTCAACAATTCAAGTTAATTCAATATGAAATTAAAGGTATCATAAAGAATCACAATTCGATAAACAATACTTTTCAATCGCAGCTTCGTGAAACAGTTTATCGTCATCAGTACATATTAAGGTATATGCTTATTTCCATCCTTTACTATACTATACTTGGCGACCTATTTTAAATGCTACAAAAATTTTAAAGTATTTATTTATGAGATAGAAAGGATTTTACTACAAAATATCACTATTTTATTTTATGATATTAATAATCAAATAAAAATAAAACATTTTAGAAATCTAATGCTTGCGTGGATGTATATATATTAATTACCAGGTTAATTTTTAAATTAACGTGGTTTTGAAGTTTTCCATCGTCCATGAAATACCAAAAAATATCTTCTTCGAGTATGTGTTTAAATTTTTTTGTGTTAGAATCAACAGGTTGACTTACTTCATTTTATTAATAATAGGAATGGTGATACCTTATACAAGAGAGTTGTTGCTAGGTTGCCCGAATGAGGAAAACTAGCGAGAGCTATACTCAGGATGCTTGCATCCCTAACAATTTATTTTTTTATTTTATATTTTCATATATCAAAATTAATTGTTGCTATTATGTTTTTTTATTTTAAAAATTTGAATTGTGACAATCTTAAAACTAAATGTCAAAACTTTATTGACATAATTTCTCTAAAATTAAATAATCTTATTAAAGAATCAATTTGTACAGGTATACTGCCATAAAATTTTTCCTTCGTAAAAAAAAATAATGATAGAAAAATGAAAAACCATAACTTAAGGGAATGAAAAAGAGCCTTGAGAAAATATTTACGAAAAATGTTGCGGGAACCAAAAAATTGTTGCATAAAAATCAGTTGAATAATTTAAAAACTTTTTTTTAGATTAGGTTTAGTTAGAAACTGACGTCGTTTGTAATAATAACAGTATTTTTAGAAATGTATTTTTCTGTAAAATTTTCTGGTTAAATAAATAAATAAATCTTGCGTAGCACATTCTAAGAAATATAAGACTGTCATGAATTTCTCTGATGAGCTTGCAAAACTCATTTAGAATTTTAAAATTTTAAATTTCAAAAATTGCGTTTTTTTCTAAAATTTAGTTGCTTATTACCGGTAGATATAATTAAATAATTAATTTTTTTATTTAGTTAGCTTAAATAGTTAAGTATTGAATTTTATGAATGTGTTTGTTGCATATTCCGATGGTATCAGCTGCTAGAGAATCCTTAATTAATATTAATTGATTTGAAAGTTTTTTACAGGGTATCTTCCCACTTTAAGTGTTATATAAAATTATATTTTAGAATTTTTGTACATGTAAAAAGAAAATTTTTTTGTGTTAATAAAAGCAAAGATAAAGATTTTCAAAAATAATTAAATTGAACTTGAAATTGAGCATCTAGAAAGTTAATTTATATATTATAAATTATATATGACTTACTTAAAATTCTATACATGCTACATTTAATGTAATTATAATTATTATAATTTACTTTCTGACTCCCAGTGTTACTTTCATGTAACATGATATTTTCAGACATTTTGGTTATATCATATAAATTGTATATTCATTGTGTAATATATTAAATAAATTACTTAAATTATTTATTAGTTTAAAACTATTTGGAAACGATATTTTTACAATTAGATCTTACTTCAATTTTTCACATTACGTTTGGATGTCAAAGGGTTAATATAATATAATATATCATAACAATATAATTTAATATAGTATAATAATAATAATTATAATTTGAATCAGATCAGTGATCTTATTCTATTTCTAATATATACTTATTATCATTAAATGTACAGATGACATTTATTTAATTTTTCCAAAAAGAAAATAGAAAAGTTAATTAAATGATTGAGAATGTTTATTATCACTTTACAAAAATCTCATTTATATTTTTTGTTTATTAAAATGTTTATTGTTTCAGATTTGTATGGAAAATAAACAAATACCTCAACTGTATTATATTAATAAACATTTTTAATAGTTTTTTATCTGCTATTATATTAATTTATCTACAAAGTGTAATAAAATAATGTTATAATTAAGATATAATCTCTACATATAATATTTTACTAATTGCTTTATTTATACATTTATTAGGTTGAAAGTATTGGTTCAGCTTTTTTCTTAGCCCTTCAGTATTTGAAGCTATTTTTCATATCGTTTTATAATGAGGAATTGTCTTATCAAGTAAGTACAATGTGTATTTGAACTATTAAGATAATGATTAAAATACATATAGTAAAAATATTACAGAGTATGCAATTAGCTAATTTTTTATACATGAGAAATTGGGAAATTTTAAATGTTAAATTACGAAAAGACTTATGGTTTGTTATGATCAGAGCTCAACGCTCATCACACATGTCGTACAAATTCAATTCAAAATTTGGATTAAATTTTTTTCCAATGGTAATTTACAAACATTTAAATTTAATTCTTCTATTGATAAATTGTAAAATAACATGACTCTATTAATTATAAACTAATATTATTTTTTAATAAGCTGATGAGAGTGTCCTATTCGTATTATGCACTTCTTCAACAGGAACTACATGACAAGTAAAGGACAAAAGGAATATCCTAAAAGAATATTTTTTACACCATCAAAAAATTTGTTGCTATTTTTATTCTAAGAATGTATTTACTATTAAAGATTGTTACAAATTATAAATTAAATGAATTTATAAAACATTGTATCAATAAGTAGAGAATTTAAAAAAATCTATATATAACATTTTTCATACATTTCTATTGAGCATTTCAAATTACAGATAATAGAATTTTCTTTACAGGATTCACAATAGTTTAATTTTAAAAATAAATATAAATATTAGTTTTATTTTTAAAAATACTACCTTAAATGAAACTGTGTATGATTTTCTTTTTTTAAATTCTTTTACTCAATTTTATTAAATATTGAATTTTACAAACAACTTATTTCCTTAATTGATATATTTTAAAAATAAAAATCTATCTTTTTATATCCATAATTCATCAATATGATTGCTTATCAAATAACTAACACAACAAAATTTGAAGTACCAAAGTTAAAACCCTAAATTTAGTAGAAAGAAATTTATAATATTTTGAAAATTACTTTAAACAAATTTTAAAATCGTGTACACATTTCGCTATACGCCATTTACAAATTCATATAAAAATTTATTAAATTAAGTAAATTAACTTTTTATAATATTTTTTTTCAACCAACCAACATTAAAATAGTGAACATAACTTTTGGAATGCAGAATCACCCACAACCACCTTTTCCACAGGCAGAACGTTTAGGTGGAACATATCTGCCTCCACCTCCACCCATTAAGGGATTATAATCTGAAAACAAATAAAAAATAAGGTAAAAATTTAGGAGTAAAATATATTGTAAACAAATTTTGTAATTACTTAATTATTAAAAATAAATTATTACATCATTTATTATATTATTTATTTATTTAAACAGCTTTTATGCAATATTTATTAACCCTCACCTTCTCTCAGCTTAGATTTAGATGATTTCGATGATGATGATGGGCCAACATCATCAGATGTATCTCTACCTAAACGTTTACCAGAAGATGTTTGGTTTTGTAATTTTAATAGTTCTTGTTTTTTCTTTTCCTTTCTCTATGCATCAAGAAAAAGATTATAGTTAATAGTTTGATTTTGCATTGTAAATAGTTATAAAATTCTTTTTAATACAAACCTCTTCTTCTTTTTTAAGGGCAATTTCTCGATCTTTTAAAAACTTTTCCTGCATTCTTTCTCTTGCTAACTGAGTAGCTATAAGTAGTTGAGTCGCTTTATCTACATCTAAAAAGATTGTAAATTTCATTTTATACTGTTTATGATAATACACAGTATATAATTATTTTCATACGCACCTTTGTGATATTTTGCATCATATTCCATATCATCCCTTTTCTTTTTCCAAATATTCAATTTTTTTGAAATATATGGCCATGTGTACATCAAGACAATAGAAATACCAACCACATACCATCCTACAGATTTTATTACTGACCAAACTAAAAAACATAATATAATTATAATTAATTTGTACTTTACAAACTTTATATACTTTTTAATCTAGTTTATTCAATAGGTTATCAAGTAATTTGTTTAATTATTTAAAATAAAAACAATGTTTTTATCAAACAACAGTTAAAGTAAATAACATTCTCAAATAAATAACATTTCAGATACTTAATAGCTTTAACATACTTCCTGACAACCAAATATCTAAGATTTTAAAATTAAATACTGAAACTTGACATGCAAATTTATAACCTAGACACATACAAAATAATAATTTCTAGTTTGATATATATACAAGTTTATAATACGTACCAAACTTGTGGTATGGAGGCTTTAATTCCCAATTGAATGGCTCAAACTCGTCTATTTCCTCCTCGTTCATCTTTGTAACATCAAACGAATTAAAACGAATACAATTATTTGACACAGAAACGACTAGAAATCGCTTTCAGTAGGCGGTTGACGTTGTCACTTCCTTAAAAAATTCCTTCCGATTTACATGTACACAAAAAATTTTTCATCATCACATCCGCGTGTAATATACTTTGGAATAGACTGAAGGTAGATACAGGCGACTACAGCTTGCGTTGAGCAATCGATTCTCGATATGCTGTCAAGTTCCCACCGAGCTCTGTATTTGAATCAGTTCGAATGCGCG
Source organism: Eupelmus azureus (assembly GCA_030522685.1). NCBI lineage: Eukaryota > Metazoa > Arthropoda > Insecta > Hymenoptera > Eupelmidae > Eupelmus > Eupelmus azureus. The sequence continues at coordinate 5,956 of JAPYZA010004251.1, read as the reverse complement.
CACAGGGCAGAAGGTTTTATTATTGGAGCTTGAGGGAAAAATTTATGATTCATACTAATAATCATAAAAAATGTTTAAATAAGTTATTATTTATTCAGTTGTAAAATAGTTTTGAATTAACAATAAGTTATATGACTCGTAGGTAGATTTATAAAATATTGGAACATGTAATATGCATATTATACTCAAATTCCTATATATGAAATTTTTTATTAATTTATAAAGACATTAATGGATTTTAAATTTGAGAAATCTTTGAGTTTATATTTAGTTTGGGGTTTGAATATGATAAACAAATAAACAGTATTGAGAAAAACTTAATTTTTATTTTTCTAGGTTCATAATTAAATGAGTTATACACAATATTCTATATTTACATAATTATAAATAATTACAAAATATTTTACAAATCATATTTCTTATATTTGAAGTATAATTTTTTCAAATAATCAAATATTTTCATTACAATTATTATAAAAATTTATAAAATTGTATTCACGTGTACATAAATTTGAATATAGTAACTGTGCAAAAAGAATATTGATTTAAATATAATTAATGAATATAATATTTAAGTCTTTACTTGTATTATACTTTCACTTTTATCTAATGAATTGTATAGTACAACTAACGTTTATAACGTCTATGTTGGAAAACTCGATAAGATATCAACTACTAACTATATACCAATAATAAAATAAAGAGACATCGTTGGAGGGGTCCTTGGTTGCACGGTCGAGCGATCATTCAAGTTAAGCAGCGTTCGGCGCGGCTTGTACTTGCATGAGGGTGACCGCTCGGCCGCACCAACAAGGGCTTTTTTCAACGATGTTCTCAGACGGCAGGGATAACTTGGATATTTTTCACGAAAAATATTTAAGTTTAACCCTTCTGCGGACTACTGTTCTCGGTGGAGGTTTTCCATGTCCACGTCGTCGTTTTCCCTCCACCCTAGCTTCGGCTAGGCAGAATTGCGGGAACAGTAGAGTTTACCGTGGAAGCAACTTTAAACTGTTGACTCCTCCAGTCAGATGCTTCTCGGGGAAAAAATATTAGCACAAGCTAGGTTACAGATTACACGGTTACAGTTACAGAGCTAAGAGTTGGTTAGGAGCACTCCCACACAGAGATGGTAGAAGTGCCTGCTATATACCCCATCGGGTGAAAGCGGGGCCAATACTGGCTTAAAGGAAAAAAAATTAAATTTAATAAAAAATAGAAAATATGTGAAGTTGTATGTGCCAACCAATCTAACATTCTTACAATTATTACTTTTTTTTGCATAAGTTACACAAAAAACATTTTTATAAAAATATTTTCATAAAATTTATGACTATTGAATATTAAGTATTATAAATTTTTATAATAATATGTACAAATTTAATAACCAAACTTTTCGTTAAGACTAGTTTTTCCATCACCACTTTGGTTTTCTGGAGGAACCCACATACTATAATCTTCTCTGAATTCCTCTTCATCATATCCTTTCTGTAATTCTTTTGCTGCTTTTTCTAATCTCTGTTGATTTCGTTTCATATTTTTTTTCTTCCTCTTTAAATTATCTCGTTCAACTTCTTCACTTTCTTCTGGATCATTTTCCGTAGCATTTTCTGCTGCTGTCACAGATTCTACATTTTTTTCACTCAAATCAATTTCTTCATTTATTAAAGAATCCATTTTTTTATCTTCTGTTTTTTGACTTTCTTGAGTTTCTTTTACTTTTTCGATGACTTCTTCAGTCACGCCTTCATTTTCACTTTCATCATCCTCATCATTAGTTTCTTCCGTTGGCTTTGAAACTGTTTCTGGTTTCTATTAAAAATTTTAAATGATATCATTAATATTGATTAATTCATGTGATGTATAAATACAATTTGAACTCTAATCTTACCTGAATTAAGGGTTTAAGTTTCTTTTTGTGACCTATAACTGATTTTAGATTTTTAAAATCTTTTGATTTTTTAATTATATTTGGAACATAAGGTTTTAATGGAGGTAAATCTGCTGGTTTGGCTATATTTATCAATTTTAATAATTGCATTTCTTCTTTTCTCAAATTAAGAAGATCCATTTTCATTTTTCTAATTTCTGTTTTATTTAGAGTCGATGTATCTAGTGAAGACATAAATGCATCCAGAGCATCTACATTTGAATCATCAGCTTCATTTTGTTTTAATTTTTGCAAAGCTATTGCATTCTCCAAACTTGTAATCTTTTCAGTGACTTTAGAATATTTTTCAAGCTAAAACAAAAATAGATTATGTTAAATAGAATAAATTAAATAAAATTGTTCCTTTTAATTAAAGTTTAAAAAGCTAATGTTCAAACATACTAATGAATCATAAGTTTCAGCCTTTGTTTCTAATTTTCCTGCCATTTTCATTCTTTGTTCTCGCTTTTTCTCAACTGTTCCAGTTCTGTCTAAGAAATTGTCTTCATCAGAATCATAATAATCTTCTTCTTCCCAATTACGAGTTTTTCTTTTTCTTGCTTCTACAAAGGTAATAAATTTAAGAGATTGGTCATAATAAATGAGAATTAGATAGAGAACTAGAACTTACCATGATTTGCTTGTCGTAACAAACCATGTCTATCTAATATTCTACATGCTTCTAAGGCACATTGTACAACTGCTTCCTTCTTTTTACCAGTTACAAGTGCTTCTGCTCTTATTGTTCGTCCTATTAGATCATCTACGGGTAACCTGATAAATTTTAAATTAAATTAAAATCTTGTTTAAATAAATGAAAAAAATCAGAATTATTACATTTATTTAAAATGTATATTTTGTAAACTATAGTTATATTAAGTATTTAAACACTTACATGACCCAGCATAAAAATCTTCCAACACCTTTATCTTCAGTTTGATACTGTAAATCAAATCCTTCCCTTTCAAACCAACCACGTAAAGTTTTCTTGGGATCATCTAAGAATAATTCTTCATTATTAGTTTGTGCATAAGGATTTTCTGTCAAATCAGTTTCTTCATCAGCATCTTCTCCCATTCCCCAATCAATGCCTTCGCTCTCTTCTTTTTCTTTTCGCAATCTTTCTTCCTCTTCTTCTTCGAGTAGTCTCTGTTTTTCTAATCTTTCTCGTTCTTCTAATTCAAGCTTTCTCATTTCTTTTAATTCTGTAACAGAAAACTCTGATTCTTGTTCCTGATCGTCTGATGGTGCTTGTACAATAAACTTTCTCTGACTACAACCAAATCTAATCATATGACTACCTTGAAGACGAACATAAACTTTGGGTCTTATACGATTTCCATTCCAAAATGTTCCATGTGTACTTCCTAAATCATAGACATATAAGCCTTTTTCATTTTTTTCATCTCCATTTGCCCTGTATTGAAAAACAGCATGGTATCTTGATATTGTTGGATGAGCCATGGATATATCACATGATGGCAATCGTCCAACAATATGAAAACTTTTATCTGATAAATCTATTGTTTCTAAAATAACACCTGATTTTAAAACTTCTAATTTATAAATTTCTTGGGATTTTCCACTCCATGGAGGTTCTGTATAAGGGAGTAATATCTTCTTATCTTTTTGAGTTTCAATTGGAAGTTCAGGTTTTTCTGATTTTTGTATCACAGATAAAAGTTCATTTCTTGCATTATTATTCTGTTGTTGTGAACTATCAAATGCTTCATATACAATATTACGACCAAGAGCTTTTACTTTAGTGGGATGACCTTTGCGAGGTCCAATAATTAATATGGGCTTCTTAAATGTTTCTTTAGAGGATTCACTTGAAACTTCTTCATCATTTTTTTTAGTTTGATCTTCATCTGTAACTAATGGTAAAAATAATTAGAAAATCAATTAAATTAAACAGATAGTACTAAAAAATGTTTACAACATACCTTTATCATTGTTTTCAATTATATTTTTACTACTAGTACAAGATGAACTTTCACTTCTTGTTTCATTATTTTCATTTTGTTGTGCAGATTGTGATTCTTCTGAAATTTGTTCAGAATTCGTACATTTTACGTTTGTATCCCTTCTTTCATCGTCAACTTCCATGATTTTCAAGCTTTTATTTTCTTGGTCATGTTGCGATTCCTCTGAAATTTGTTCAGAATTCGTACATTTTACGTTTGTATCCCTTCTTTCGTCGTCAACTTCCATGATTTTCAAGCTTTTATTTTCTTCGTCATTTTGTGATTCCTCTGAAATTTGTTCAGAATTCGTACATTTTACATTATTATCACTTATTTCTTTTTCATTATTATCAACTTCCATGATTTATAAGTTTTTATTTTTTGCTTAAAAACACAGTGCCACTTTAAATCCCCAATGTTTACGCTAAACATGAGTTTACTAACCTCAAATTTTATTTCCGACGCGTCAGATAGTCGTAAGGACTCCGATCGAGCTATCGAAGTGGATGCGCCCTCTGTTCAATTTCTAATTCGAAAAACCAGCAAAGAAAAATAAAATTTTTTTCCGAATTAAAAAAATTTTTTTTTAAATATTAATACGTTACAAGATTCAGTAAATAAATACAAATATTATTAATGATTTAAATTATGGCAAACATCTTAATATTACAAACTTAAAATTATTAGAGATTTTAAAAATTTTTATTTAGATTTTATGATAATTGAATATTATACCTAACATTAATGTTATTATTACTTTTTTATTATAATTTATTTTTTTAATTTACGTTTATATACGAAAAAAATAGTTATAAAATAACTAATTTATATTTGACGATATATAATCATCAGGGCTGTGTTTCAAACTGTGAATTAAATGAAATATTTTAAATACAACATTTAATTTTAGTGTTTTAAATATTTAATAATCAATATTAATAACAAACAAAATAGCAGTCATCATTATCGCATGAAAATTGGTTGCGAAGTTGCCGACCTTCAAAAATTAGAAATTGTTTCATCAGTTCAGAGCCAAACATCAACTCCGCCGTAACCAAAAACCGTCCAAAATTTCCAAATTCTTCGTCCACAAAAGAAAAACCCAAATCTCAAACCTCTAAAAAAAACATGGGCAAATGCAAAGAGCACCGCAACTACCTCACAGAAATGAGGGAACTCCTTCGCCGGATAAGAGCAACGTTAGCACAAAACTTCCATCTCCACACCAACATCAATCAAGCAATCCGTAAAAATCGACTTATAACACACGCAGGGTCCCAGAGCCGGAGATCTGCAACGTGACGTGTCCGCCGCTGGGCTGTCCCCGAGGTCCGTGCCCTGGTATCTGTCGTGACGAGTGCGGCCGCGTCGACCCCTGCGGCATGTCCCAGATGCCCGACTGCTGCGAGGCCCACTCGGCCGCCAATAAGCTGAGGCGCTTCGTGCCCGATCCCTGCTGTCATCATACTCATGCGAGCCGCCAATAAGCTGAGGCAGTGAGCTTGCAGCCGAACGATATGCTTCTGGCGGAGTTGCTTTCTGTGCTTGCATTGGAAAAAGAGAAATCGAAAAAAAATGGAAAAAAGCATGATTGTTAATGCGCTTTTCGCTCGAGATTTATGATAAAGTTTTGTGTGATCACTTTTTATGCAATAAATTAAAAATTGAAAAATATGACGCTTGGTTTGGATATGGTTGAACTTTTTGTTTTTTTGAGTAGTGCAAGAATATTGCGTGATTGTATTCTGTAAGGTGAGTGTTCTATACTCTGGATACAAGAATGGAACCTATTCATGCATGGACATCTCAATATAAAAGTTTATAGTTATTAACATTCTTAAAATTTACGTTATTTAAATTTTTACCTTTCACATATAGTATAATTAGTATAAAATAACTCCGCAGATAATGGCGACTTGTTTTAAACTATTTCTAGTTGTAATTCAAATAACATTTCAGTTTAAGAGTGCTCCTCACAGAATCAACGCCCTCTAGTCTAAAAAAATTTTTCTTTAACACTTTTAATTTATTTAACGTGCTCAAAACAAAATAAACGAAG
>JAPYZA010004249.1:0-28321 GCA_030522685.1 Eupelmus azureus | reverse complement strand
GGTGGGGGCGGAACTCGAAAATAGTGTCGCTTAATTTTCTCTCTCCAAACACTCCCTGCTACAAGCTCCGATTTTCATTCTCAATCCCCCGCAGCGGCAAAAAGCAAAGCCCTCGGCTCAAACAAATCCACAATCCTCACCGATTCAGCTCCGTATTATCCCGCGGAGCGGCGTCAAATTGTTCAAAATCACGCGCCCAGCATTGGCCTTCCCAAGCCTATCCCCGAGGCGGGCTTTGCGAATCTCGAGGCCAGCGATTTTTCGCGCACTTTGCCATTTTCGATTTCGCCATATTTTCGCCCTTCCGCGCGCTATATACGTAGAGCCATAGGGAGCGCGGCGCGCGCTCGTGAATCCAACGCTGAATTAGATCTCTCTCTCCGCTGGATATATACTGCTAGGGCTGGCTCGGCCAATCGCGCGCCACTTTGGCAGCGACACTGCTGCCACCTTCGAGCGTGCGATGCAACTCGGTGAGGATCGAGCCCCTCTGGGCCAGAAACTCGAGCGATGTATATTTATTCCGCGAGAGACGTTTTTTTCGACTGGCGCGCGGATTTTTTTCAATTCGCGCGACGATCGGCAAAGGCCGCTTTAGAAACCGACTCGACCCGATCGCCGAGAGCCAGCCGGAGAGACTCCGGATTCGCGATTAGAAAACGAGGATGACAAGACGCGCCGAGAGAAGCGTATATTCGAAAAGCGCTTGCCCACTGCGCACACACACACGCAGGCAACTCGCGCTGCAGTCGTATTCGTGCGCGGTGGGAACTGCACTTTCGGGCTGCACTCGTGCCGACTCTGCGCACAGCGTTGCCGCTTCCGCTGGAATCGAACGTTTCGGCATTTTCAAAAATAAGTGGTGGGATTGATCGGCGGACATGCGGAGCCGCCTTAGCCCGCGATAGTGTGGGTATAGGTGCGCGCTGGCTCAGCGGGATCTGGTTTTGGAGCACTGCGCATTTGGCGGCGTTGCCGGATTTTATACGAATTTTCAATCGAATGGTTATTTACCTTTGAGCTGAGGCGTTTGGATGAGTGTTGGCGACTATAGGAGAGAGAGAGAATGAAAAAATTAATTTAATTGATGGAAGGATTTGAGGATTGGAGCGATGATTAATGCTTTTGTTGCGATTATGTTGGCGTGGTTTGATGCTTTGAGAGTTTTTGTTTTAGGTTAGGTAGAAGCGGATGTGTATAATTTTACATCGATTTCTAGGGGTCGATAGTATATATTTTCAGACAATTGTCTTTTAACGCGTGTTAAATTTGTAGTAAAGAACAGCGGTATTGATTGAAATGTAAAGACGATGATACGAAAGCAAGAAACAATCAATTATTTAACAATGTGTAGATTTTTCATGATAGAATTAGCAACTTTATTCGATGTATTTCTTGTAGAAACCTTGAAAGTTATTTATATAAATAATAAACATAATACATATTTTAATTATAAATATTTTGTAACATCTTATTAAAGCTTATGATGTATACAAGGATAATGATAGTATGACGTTAAAATCGACATAATCAACATTTAAAATGGCGCTAGAATAATGTTAATTTTAAATGTGTGCATACATTTATTGAATTACAAGTATATATATATTCGTTCTTTGCGTATATCTATATACCTAATTGCAAAGAGCTCAAGAGCTGCACCCTGTCTTACACAGTTCGGTCGTCCAAATGCACTTTCTCTTTACTATCTAGAATCTAGATGAAAAGCATTAAGTACTATAGGTACATAAAGATGCTTCATTACAAACAGTGCACTTCTCAATGTGAACTTGCTCATCTTCCGATTAGAAAACCGGGAGTATAACCAACAAACCCTTAAACAGTATCGAAATCCTGGATATTTTAGTTAAATATTTAAATATTACGATTTTAATCAAATCAAATTTTACTTGTTTAGATGTGTGACAGATTGTAAAATTTTAAAAATTACAAGTCTCGCTTTGAGCAGGAAGTAGAAAAAAGAACGTTCGATCGTAAAACTTGATTTCAAAATACAAATTTTTGAAAATGTCATTCATAAAATTGAAAAAAGAAACTTTAAAACACCCATCCGACTAAAGCCTTACAGCTCACATTTCAAATTTAAACAATGCAATAATTATCAGCGCACAAAAGAAAAGTCCTCTTTTCAAAAACAAATAACAAAACAATATATTCTATTTAATTTACAGAACAGCCCTCTCATATGAATACAGGTAGCTGGTAGCACACTGCAAAAACAGAAGCCTAAATAGAAACGTGCGTGCCCAGTCAGAATCTCGGTCCGCGAGAGTCGCGACTTGCCCATATAGTTCGTGGCCGCACACACCAGACATTCGCATATAGGCGCAGCAGCCGCACCAGAGCGCTGCATCTACGTCCTTTTCGCGAAATCGCGAAAACTAACCAATAAAAGCGGCTTCGCGGCGGCTGCCTATGTGCGTTTATATAGAACCGCGCGGCCTGCTCGCCTCTTGTACACAGATATAGAAAATCATATATAGTCGTTCGCGAAGTTCCAGGCAAAGATGGTCGTCACCATGGCCTCGGCGATGCGTCAACAGCTCGCTAATTTAGCCCACTCCGGCGGCTCTCACAAGGATCAGGCGGAAAAGTAAGTCGGATTGTTTATTTTTGGCGCTTTCACGAGCCGGATGAACTGATTGTTATCGCGAATTTTTTTGCAGGTACAGGTCGTATTTGGATGCGATACTCACGTCGTCCGGCGACGAGCTCGCCGACACTTTAAAAGTGTTCATCGAAGCAAGTACGTTAATTAAGGATGCTTTGTTTGGGGGAAGATGGTAGCTGGAAGGGTTTGTTAAGATGGGATTTAATTTTGCTTTCAGTTGTTAACGAGAATGTCAGTTTGGTTATATCTAGACAAGTGTTGACAGACGTTAGTAACCGACTGCAGGTGTTGCCCGATGAAATTTCAAAGGCAGTTTCTCATTACACATTAGATAAGGTGATTTGAGTGGTTTATGCATTTATTTTTATGATTAGTTGATATAATGGATTATAGCATATTTTATGGTTTTACAGGTGCAACCTAGGGTAATTTCTTTTGAGGAACAGGTCGCAAGCATTAGGCAGCACTTGGCTGACATTTACGAACGCAATCAGAACTGGCGAGAAGCAGCTAACGTTCTTGTTGGTATACCTCTAGAAACTGGACAAAAGTAAGTATTTCAAAAAGCTATTTAATAAATTAATGATTTCTGTCAGAGTATATCTTGCTGGATACCTAAATCTAAAAAAATTTGAAATACTATAACCAAAAGGATAGTAATAGTTTTAAAATAAAATACTTTAATAACTTAAAATCTTTGCAGGCAATACACAGTCGATTACAAACTTGATACATACCTAAAAATTGCAAGACTTTACCTTGAGGATGACGATCCTATTCAAGCAGAAGCATTTATCAACAGAGCATCCCTTTTACAGGTACTTTTTTTTTTTTAACTAGAAGTAGTTTTATAAATTTGGCAACATATTATAATTTTTTTTCTTTAGTTTAAATGTATAAACAAAATTTTGGTATATATTTTTTAGGCTGAATCAAAGAATGAGCAACTGCAGATTTATTACAAAGTTTGTTACGCAAGGGTATTAGATTATAGAAGGAAATTTATCGAAGCAGCACAAAGATATAACGAATTATCATACAGATCTATTATACACGAAGATGAGCGCATGACTGCTCTTCGGAATGCTCTCATTTGTACAGTACTAGCTTCAGCTGGCCAACAAAGGAGTCGAATGTTGGCAACATTATTTAAAGATGAACGGTGTCAACAGCTACCAGCTTATTCAATTTTAGAAAAAATGTATTTAGATCGTATTATTCGTCGTTCTGAGCTTGAAGAATTTGAAGCTCTTTTACAGCCACATCAAAAAGCAAGCACATCAGATGGTCTTGGATCTACTATTCTTGATCGTGCTGTAATAGAACATAATTTGCTGTCAGCTAGTAAATTATACAATAATATTACTTTTGAAGAGTTGGGATCTCTACTAGAGATTCCACCAGGGAAAGCTGAAAAAATTGCCAGTCAAATGATAACAGAAGGAAGGATGAATGGCTATATAGACCAAATTGATTCGATTGTACATTTTGAAAGTAAGTGCTGCATTATTCTTTTGTTAAAAAAAGTAATTGAAATAGTGTATTAAAATTTTGTTTTTTTTTGTATTTTACTCATTTCAAAAATCAAGAAATTAATGAACCAATTTTAGCAAAATATTAAAACTCAACATATTAAAGTATTTATTCTAAACAATTCAAATCTATTTACAGCACGAGAAAGTTTACCTACGTGGGATAAGCAAATCCAGTCTCTCTGTTATCAAGTGAACCAAATTATTGAAAAAATTGCCCAAACTGATCCTGAATGGATAGCAAAAGCTATGGAAGATCAGATGGTGCATTAAGTTTTATAAGAAAAACTAAGTTTTTAAGTAATATAAGATTCATAATTGTTCGCCTACAACTCTAAATTTAAGATTATCCAAGTGTAGTACATACCACCAGTGCCACTAATAATTTAAAAAAAGATACATTTGTAATGTGAATATAATATTTATACTATTATTTGAGATATATTACTCTGAAGTGCAACAAAAATGGAACACTTGGAACAAGAAAGACCAGTTTCTTTTGTAAATAAATCACTACTTGAAAAATCTCAATTATTGTGATTTACTTTATTGACACAACTGTTGGAAAAACCAAGTATATAGATATTTTTATAGAAGTGCAAATTATATAAATACAGACAATACTATAAAACTTAATGACCTACAAGGAATTCACATAAAAAAACTAAAAGATGTGTAAAGTAAAATATATGTAAAGTTTTTAGATTTTTCGATTTAACTTTCTTTATTGTTGTTCTCTATGGATAGTTCCATACCGTATTATACTAGATTCCAACATCTTATTGATACTAAACTTTAATTTGAAGATGAGGCTGATGTCTTAAAATTTAACAATCTTGATGCTTTTTACAGCCACATATTACAGAGCCTTTTTAAATCTTATCGCGACATAATTTTATTTGCGTCATATCTTGCGTCGTATGTTTTACAATACAATCTTACAATCCTGCTGGCTGTATAAACAAATGACAAACTGTCCGTAAACAATATGCATTAAAGTTCAGATGACCCTCTCATGGGCAAGTCTACCTACATTACATTACAGGCAATAACCGGTCTGAAGCATGTAATCGTGACATGGTCATTATGACGCAAGTGTAATGAAGTATTTTTTCAAAGGGGGCAGGATTCACTTTGATCTTGAAAATTAAGCCTCCAAATCCAGTGCAAAACCAACTTTGTGACCACCAGATCCAAAGTTCTTGCCATCAATGTTTGCAGAAAGAGTAAGAGTTACTCCTAAACAAAAAAGGATAAGTTATAATTATTTTTCATAATTAAATCAGGATACATAAAATATTATAGTTTTTTTTTGTATGATATACAAATTTTATATTTTTCTTACTAAAATAATTAAAAATTTATTTAGCGATTTAATTACTTTAATTATTAAAATGAATGATTTAGTCCCGAAAATATTCTTTATGAATAACGAGATTTGAAAGCACGTAAGAAAATTTTGCCTGCAAGTATTGTGAGTGAGTTGAAGTCCACCGTAGGTTATTCTAATTTTAGACCAGCACGTGACTTACTATAAATAACAAACTATAGACTGTTTGCTTACAACACAAGTAAGATCGAAAATTCCTTAAAGTTTTAGACAAATTACAGACAAGGATCATTTAAAATGTTTTCAGAAAAATGAAACTAAAAGAAATATTTTTTTCAGAACAGCATCTTAAAAAATGGATTGTATGACTATTTTATTCATTTGTTTTATTCCAGCAAAGATTAAAAGCATTTCTAAATAATAAAACATAATAATATTTAAGAAACAAATAAATAAATACTGACCACTGTGCAATTTTTGCTGGTATCCCAAACCAATTTGCAGTTGCGAGTTTACCTTAGCCCTCACGCTAACATCGCGATCAAGATCGTACTTGGTACCAAGTCCGAACTGTGTGACGTTGTTGCTGGAGTTCCAAGCGAGATTAATGGCACCTTCCAAATCTGGCTTAATCTTGTGATAAATTGAACCGCCGAATTCACGGCCATTGTCACTGTAAAATTTTATTTTTTATTTCAAGTTGATTTTTTGACATTTATTTGACATTGATTTATTAAATAAGTCTTAGACTTTTAAAGCTTTAATAAAAATCGCAAAAGTTTAAAATAAAAAAAAATTTTCTTGACTACTTTGAAAGCATATTTTATAAATATCAACCTTTTAAAATTATTCCAAGATATATTTATGTTAATTTGTCAATAAAATCATAAACAAGGCATTTTTTACTTACACAGATGTGTGAAGATGAAAATCAGAGGCAGTGAAGCCAAGTGCAAAATTATTCTTAGTAACTTTGCTAGTTTGAGAATCAAAACCAGCTTGATAACCAGCCAACCATCCTACATAATTACAATGAAAATATTATTACATAAATAATCATAACTTTCAAGAACTAAACTTTATTAAGATTGATCCTTACCCTGATATCCTACTACTGCAGTGGCATTGATCAGAGGACCAGCCGAAAGACTGAGGTCAAAATCTGCAGTAACAGCAACATTATCATGTTTGTATGTGCTCTTCAGTTTACCAGTTTTGTTTCTGTATTAAAAATAAAAGTAAAAGAACTTATTAAGACATAAATGAAGATAGAAAAAATTAAACTAAAGAAATCTCCAAAATTACATTAATTATAAGCAAAATGAATCTGAAGAAATTAAAAGACAAATAATCTAAAGTAATAGAAGTTGAATGTCTTTTTTAAGGGATAAACAATTTATTGAGCTTACCCAGTCTGAGGAGAGAAAGTGGAACTGTAACCGATAGTCAGACCTTGGAGCGGCTTGTCAGCAAGAGTAATGTCAGCACCAAGGGTATTGTCTGTATTCCATTTTTCAACAAAAGTCAGGCCATACTCTTTGATCTTGTACTTGCTCTCAAGAGTACCAAAGACTTTGCCGCTATCTTGGTTGGAAACTCCACCAGAGGAGAATTCCACACCAGATTCTGTCTTGGTTCTGACGTCGAGCTTCAGGAGTCCAAAATGGTATCCCTTGCCAAAGACATCACGTGCATTCTTTCCCAAATCACCATACGTTGGAGGAGACATTTTCTGTAAGTTAAATGTGCTTATCAGCTGGTAATGAATAATAACTTATTTTTAAGTAGCCTAGAGATAAGGAGGTGCACGCAACAACTGTTAACAATACACCTAAGACCGTGCACTGCAAAATTACTTAAACTTGCAAAATTCCTACAGTCTCAGGCGCTTCAAGATTTGTTATGTAAATTATTGTAATATTCCTGCCCCCTCGGGCAATTTATAAGCTCACCTTTGCGCAACAAATCTAGATCAACAACCTCATCGAAAACCCAATCAACCTGACAGAAAAGTGCCAAGAACCCCAATCCATTCCACGAAACTCCTCCCAAACAAAACCGATCCGCCGCCAGCCGTCAAAAAACAGCCACCCACATAATCCCGCAGCCCTAAAAAATCAGCCCAAACCAAAAGTCGCACCCAAAGCCCCCTTAGAGTCCACTCACCTATCGCCGCCGTGCTATCGCTTCTCCGCGACTGCCGCCGAAGGAGAGAATTAACGAGGAAACTCGCAAGGATTGGGTCACGCGACTCAGCGAGGGGGGGCCCCGAGTCTGACCTGATTACTCCGTGCTAACCTTCGCGCTCTCGTGTCGTCGCTGGCTTCAAAAGAAATCGATCGGCCGCGCGCAGTCGCCCCGCGCAGAGGAGGAGATCGGCTCTAACCTTCAACGTCGAGGGGGTTGCTCTCTCTCTTTCTCTTCGGCGACGTATATATACGTATATATTCTCCCACAGCCCTTTTTTCTGTACTATACCTCAGCACTCGTATACGTTATGCGCTGCTCTTTATCGACTCGTAAATCGCTCGGTCTCGCGCTTCTCAATTTTACCGCATCGCGGCCCCGCCGGGGACGTTGCAGTAGGCATACACTAGGCGGTATTGACCTGCCCTGGCTATTACATAAGCCCAGCGTAAATTATCAATTCGCGCAACGGGAGCGCACGGCAGAGCGAGGCCTATGGCTCCTAACCTCCATTTAACATTGCTCCGTTTCCGGCGGCCTCGCGCTCTCCCGACCATCCACCCAGGCCGTCCATCCCTAAAGTAGAAGAAAAAAATCCTCGCCCAGCCCCTGCTGGGGAGAAATTCGGAGCAGCCACGAGGCTATCAGGGCAGACGACATTTTTCCGGAGCGCGCGCGCGTGCAAGCCGGCACATCTCCCGCATAGCCAACTCGCGCAACGCTTTCCTCGTAACTGCACCTCCCGCCCGAGCTCTTTTAATCGTAATTCCAAGCGCCGCGCGTCCACGGATTTTTCTCTTATCGAGGAGTTTTTTTTTTGTACTCACGGTTTTCTAGGGCTTCCGGCGATGCGGTCGAGTCGATGCTGGCGCTGATTATTCGGCTCTCTTAACAGGGAGAGTGGTGGGCTCCTCCGAGGAACTGTAATATGCCTGGCCGACTGTACGTCCGAAAGACACACGGCTCGCTCTCTTCCGCAGTATACTGTAGGGGGACGAGCGAGAGTAAGAGAGAGAGAGAGAGAGTTAACGGCGCTCTTTTCGAGCTGGTATGCGTGTACGTATGTGCGGAACGTCGTCGGGTATCGGCGCTGCTGCGCCTGCGCGAATTCGCCCCCCAACACACAAGTTATTTGGCTGGTGTGAGTGTGGGTATTATGTGTATATAAAGCGCGAAACGCTTCCTGGAGTCCGCGCCCGCGTCTCTGTGTATATAGAGGCTTGCGAGGTACTAATACTGCGAAAGCTGAGGCTGTGAGAGTGACGGGGGGAGTCACATGCTAGACTGTAAGTATTACGCGGATTATGAAATCGGCTGGGCTGCTTGCGTATTGGTGATGTTGGTGGTGTTTTTTTTGGGACTGGTTTTGGAGAGTTGAGGATTTACGTTTTGTTTTTTTTATTTATTGTTTTACTGTTATGTGAGATGAAGAGTCGAATTAAATTGTGATTTTGTTTAGGAGTAGTTAGTTATGCCGAAATGTAAGATTATTGTCTTACGTATATATTGTTTTATGATTATATGGTACTTTGTTCTTCTAAATAATTTTAAGTGAATTCTGTCTTATGCCATTTTATTAATGGAGAAGCTGTAAGTGTGGGCAGTCCGACCTTACATACACGTGTGCAAGTCGATATTTTATATCGATATTGGATCGAATGCAAGTCTGACCGTATCTGACAGTTTCTACTTTGCACAGGATGCAGGCCAATTTTCGTTTTTATATACACTTTATTCTTAACTATAATTGTTTCTATAAGCGTACTGTTTTGACACATTAAACTTCCATATCAATTTTTTTTTCTTTACGGAAAAACATAAAGTCGGATCTAGTGATTTTTAATAACTTCACTGAAGCACGAAAAATCGGTATTCAAAAACGAAATAATAAAAGATGTATTCATCAAATCACCACGACAAGAGCGAGTATTGTTGGCAATAGTTTTCCTCGGAAAGCTGTTCTACATCTTTTTCGAGCCCGCAAGCCGCCCCTGAAGAGTAACATGGTGGCTTAAACAAAATACTTTGCATAATCAAGGCCATGTGTCTCGCTCAATGCTAATCTCGACCCCTCTTTTAGTCAGATGACCACAAGGGAACCTCGCGATATACTTGGAGACCTCCAGAAACCGTGGAGGTAAATTAATAATAATTTGCGACTTTACTCCCTTGGTGCATAATGTACTATTATTCCCACCTCAAAGATAATGGCCACTTGTTTCCCTGAAAAGGCGCTCTGAAAGTGGCCTATTATTTCCGCAAAACTCGAGGAGGGAAGAAATGGCCTAGGAGGGAAATATTGTGCCATTATTTCCCTCCTAGGCCATTATTTCCCTCCTCGGCCATTATTTCCCTGCTAGCAGTCATTATTTCACTGCTAGCATTTTTGTTAGAAAAAATAGAAAAATTATTGAAAAAATCAAATAAAAACAAATAAGTGGCCACAGTTAAGGTGGGAATAAAGTACTATATGTACTTCGAGAGTAGTCAATTATTCCCTCGGGTAATTACTGCCTTCGCTACGCTCGGGCAGCAAACCACCCTCGGGAATAATATGCGACTTTACTCCCTTGGTGCATAATGTACTATTAGAAGACACAAAAACGATATCTTTTATATATTAAGTTTACGTATGGCACTAGTAGTACCTGACAAAATGAAAATTTCAGTTTTACTTCAGTCTTTTCTATATTTAATTAATTTACAATACTAAGGTTTAACAAAAAATTATAACTATAAATTGTAAAGTAGATAACTTCACATAACTTGTTTAATCTACGACGAAAATATGATCTTTTTTTAATTTTGTCCTAAAGAGCGTGCCATATCCGTCAATTTTGTTCTCATTAATTTTCCAGAGGTAGTTTTTGGCAATTCTTCTACAAACTTCACACCACCGCGAAGCTTTTTACTTTCACCAAGTTCTAACGACATTTCAATCAGCTCGTCTTCTGTTATCTGAAAATGTTAGTAAATATGTAAGTAATTCTATAAAAAAAAAAACAATTCTAATACAAATGAAAACTAATATTTAATACTACTTTCGATCCAGGAGCTTTTTTGACAAAGGCTATAGGCCACTCTCCATCTGTATCATGAAGAATAGATACGACTCCAACCTCTATCAAGTCTGGATGAGAAAGCAATAGTTCTTCGATTTCAGTAGGTGAAATTTGATAGCCACGAAATTTCATTACTTCCTTTAATCTGCCGACGATAAAAATCTCACCATTTTCATTATAATAACCTGTGTCTCCTGTATGTAACCAACCTGCATTGACAACAGAAAATTTAATTAAAACGAAAATAGACATAAAATAATAATTTTATTTGAATTTTGTACAACCTTCTTGATCAATAAATTCCTTTGTCACTTGCGGATTTTTGTAATAACCTAACAATGACCACGGTGTTTTCACATGAATTTCACCGTTTTTGTTTGGGCCAAGGACTTCGCCATTCTCTAAATCAATGAATTTCATTTCAACATTCGGTCCAATGAAACCTGATGAAGTATTACTTTTGGGATATGGTGTTTGACAAGTCACTACACGTCCAAATTCTGTCATACCTTCGACAGAAAACAATATATATCAATCATTGTTAAATTTACTAATAAATTTAACTTGTGTAATTTATTAATCATTACCATATAATAGCACTATCGACGCGTTTGGTAAACTATACTTAAACTCTTGCAAAACAATTGAATTTATTGTACTCCCACCCAACGATATGTATCTTAGTGATGATAAATCATATCTTCTCGCTACATTTGATTTTTGTAAAAGAGTAATTATAGCAGGTGGACCAAAAAACCATTCTACCTAAACGCAAATAAATTCAAAACATTATAATAAATTGTGTATATTAAAATCATCAACTTTGATGTCACCCACATATCACGCACCTTGTACTTCTCGATTATTTGACTGGTACTGTCAGGATCAAATTGCTTGTGAAGAATCCTCACTGTCTTCTTGAGGATCGCCTCTAACATGTACGCAAATCCTGATAGCCAATACTGCGAGGAGTAGCATAGAGCTATTGATCTGTCTAAACCGGGACAGCCGAAATTCCAAATGTTGATAAGCGTTGATTTGTAGTTATGCATCGCACCTTTCGGATGTCCAGTGCTACCTGATGTGAATAGAATAGTGGCTATGTCATCTGGACTAACGTCTCGAGGAACGTAGGTACGAACATCATCATCGGATTGACATTTCATTATATCCTTCAACGAAAGGAAGCTTGACTTGTGTCCGATAACGACGATTTTCGAATCAAAGTTTTCAAGTTTTACGGCTTGCGATATTACGTCCACAGTTTGCTCGCTGGCAAATATTATTTTTGGTTGCAGAAGATTAACTAAGTGTTGTACCCCTTCTGCAAAGAATATGAATTCAGTCGATGTTTTATTAATAATTATTTATTTAAACAGATAAAACTTAGTTTTAAGATTTACTCAGGCCAACGTTTTCGTCCCAGGCAGTGTATATAGCACCGACGTAAAATGTCGCCAACATAGGTATATAAGTATTCTCGTCATTGTGGGTACAGATCACGATAATGTCGCCAGTACCGATTCCCTGTTGCCTCAACCAAAGCGCGCAGCGAGTACTGTAATCTTTCATTTCTTCGAATGTAGTTTCTCGGCCGGTTTCCACGTCGATCTGTAGAGTATATTTTATTACTTTTATATTGCTAAGACTGAAGTTAATTTTTTGTAGACCTTTGGCATATTATATATTTTTTAAACTTTTTTATAATTCTTATTTGAAATCTATAAATACATCAAAATATTTTAATTACTAATAACAATTAAGAAAAATAGAAACCAAAGTAAATATAAAATGCAGATGCAAAGTATAGTTCAGGCTATAATAAAATATTTAAATTTACTTTAAATTTATTTCTTTTCATAAATTAATGCTGCAAATTTATCATTGTTAAGCAAGATAATATTTCCAAATTATTTTTTTATTTTATACTTTTATTATTACGATATTACTTTTACTAAATAAAGTTCTTTCATTTAAAAATAGGTATTATTTAAACACGTACACGTATTTTAATTAGTAAATTTTTTTAATTCAAATAATTTTTTACAAATAGAGAGTAAAATCTTTTCAATTTACTTAAAATTTTGGAAAAAGATAGTTTTTTGGGTATTTTGATCAAATTTGTTGCATAGCTAATGAAAGTTATTTTATTCAAAAACATTAAGTATTAAAATTTGTATAAACTATAATTTTTATAAATATTAACAAAAAAGAAAAGAACAGTATACAAACATACTTTATATTTAAATTATACAATGTATACACAGGAGCTATAAATAAATTTTGAGGAAACTAAGTGCCAGTGAATTGGCAGCGTTTTCTTATTTAGCGTCAATTAATGTTATTTTCAGTGACAAATACTAGTAGAAATAACACTTATCTAGAAATACTGGAAATACTTTTAACATAATTTTTAGATAAGCGTCATTTTAACATTCATTGATTAAAAAAAATTATTACTATTACTTTTACAGTAATTTAAAGATTTTTCATTTATTACCTGCGCCACATGGTTTGGTTCACTATTAAAGGTATCCAAAATCGCTTGACCAATATTATAAGAGTCTAATTCGAAATTTTTTTTAGCACCAATTAATACGTTATTTTCAATGACAAAGTCTTCCATAATTTAGAGAATTTTGTAGCCACAAAATTGCCTCTACTGCCTATCTTAATAGACTAAGTAACTTTACACATCAGCGAGTCTTTATATTAACTACCTCGGAATGCAAGTTTTATCAAGAACCAGACAGATTTCCATACGTTTCAGCTAATCTCATTTTACATTATACTGGCTATCGCCGATAAGTATATGTAGTAGTAAACATTATAGTGCAGTCATTTTGAATTATTTTTGACAAGTGTATTCTATAAAGTAATAGGTTTAACAATTTAAATTTAAATTATGAATCTTAGAAAAAAATGTAAATGTTAGCTGCTCTTTTTAAAGTACCACTTGAATATTTTGCGTTACTGTAGAGTGCTTGGAAGACGATAATTTGATTACGCGTAGATTCATGTTATAATAAATAATAAAAAAATATAAATTAAGAAGATTCTATTTATCAAATGATCTTATTTAGGGACAATAGTACACTTGAACAAATAGAAATAGTTTGAAATTATTTTATTAGTAGACAATAGTCTAGCGACATTAGATGCTAAATTATTTTAATTAATATGATATTAGCAAGCAATATTTATCCAAAATCTTTATTTATTCGAAAGCAACTTATCTAATGTTTTGTATAGATTATTTTAATTTTCAGTTAGATTAAATTGATAAATATTTTATAGGGTTAGAAGTGTCATTTCAGAAAAACTGCATTACCTGCTTCTGAAAACAAAAAAATTAAGTATCTATTCGTTTCGAGATCAGGATTTATCTGTTTAAATTTAGAAAAATAAAATTTTCGTTATTGATTGCTCCGTATTAAACTTTCGCTGAAAAAACAACAAATTTTGAAAAATGCACAAGATAAATAAAATATTTAATTCGAAAGATATGACAGTGATATCTTCTACTGTTTTATACTTATATAATTAAAAAATAATATTAATTGTTGTATGAATAATGAATTTCACTTAACACCACAGTTTATTGTTTAATAAATTAAGATAAATAAGTATTTATAAGAGATAAGGTATTTACATTAGAAAACCAGATTTATTTTCATAACCAGCGTTTATTCATTTACGTTAAATAATTTAATTAATATGCTTTTTTCGAAGTGATGTACTTAAATTGTTCATTTTTTACATAAAAGAGTTTCTTTTTATAAGTTAATTACTTCATGAAGAAACTTAAGTAGAGACAGATGAGAATAATAATAAGTATATAAAAATACTTTCAGAATTTGAGGACAAAAATAAAAAGATTTTTTATTTATAACAATTTTATACACTTAGGTAAATTCTCGAAACGTTCTAGAATTCCGAAAAGACACTTAACTTCATGTACATCATATTAATGCTCGAACAATCGAAACGAACAAACATAACGAGCGCGCGCGCAATTAAACGGTCAAAATAATCACAGATCTGAACTTTCTAGACCCGAAAAGGTAAACACATTGCATAAACAGCTCGAAATAAGCACAGCGTATATAAAACCGTCTGCATCAACAAACTCGCGCGCAAACTAAATAAAAAAGAAATAGTTCAATGCACCGTGGCTCGCTCGCTCATATAGCTATCCCTCACTCTACAGCAGCCACGAGCTTAGCTTTCAAACCCTTCGCTCGTCAACTTTTCGAGAAAATTTCCCAGCTCACTAAGCTCATCCTATCCCCATCCACACAGCAACATCTCGCCTCGAACTTTTGGACGTTTCTGTACGCTTCTCGATCGGTCGGCTGCCAAAAATACAGCGTCTGAATGGGCCGCTCTCCTCCCGGCTCGCAATGATGCACGAGGAGATGCTCGAACTCTCGCGCGCCTGTGGCACAATCTAGATTTTACCATTGGCACCGGACCCGCCCGGCCCGGGCTTATTTTTGTTTGCCGATAACGCCGTTATAAAAGCCAGCCGGGAGGGCCGCGAGGCTCAGTAACCACAGAGAATCTAGACAGTTCGTTAGCCTGAAAAAGGGTGCAAGGAGTCTTTTACTTGTTTTTTTAAGTTACAGTGCTCAGTGTTTGACAGTCGTAAATCAGTCATGTCGCAGAAGAAAGCGGTAAGTTTGCCCATAGTGAAGTGCCGCACGCAGCGTTAATTGATGCGGTTAACGCAGTCTCGAGCCGTAATTAGAAGTGTGAAAACAAGCGCACGAGAGAGAACGCGATGAGAAGAATAAGTGTCGGCCGCGTGTATATGTTTCGCGATGCGTCGGAGTGAAAATAAATTTTCAAAATCGTTTTCTTCCCTTTCGTAAAAACCATTTTTCATGCAAGTGTCGAAATTCTCGTATACAGGACGATCAAGTCAAGTACAAGATCCAGAGGAATGACCAGGTCGGACGCTTCCTGGTCGCTGCTAAGGAGCTGGCCCCGGGTGAGGAGATACTTACCGAGTTGCCTTTCATTGTTGGACCCAAGGCTGCTAGCTACCTTTGCTGCCTCTCCTGTTATACGCCCTGGCCGCCTACTGAAGATAGCAGGCCCCTGTGCTCGAGGTGCGGCTGGCCTGTCTGTGGGACCGAGTGCGAGAACCATCCCCATCACAAGGACTATGAGTGCCAGGTATGCGTTGGGGGATTGTTGAGTGGTGTTTTTTGATGGACGGTTTTGTGGTGTTCGAATGGGAAGTTAAGTAGGCGCTGATGAGGGAGTTACTGGGTGGTTTGATTGTCAATGTAATTTTGGATGATAGTTTTTGATTAGGCTTCAGTTGGGGTTGATTAAAATATTCAGTGATTGTATGTCTAGCTATAGTTAATTTTCTATTCGTGTAGTTTTTGGAGTTTGAATTATTCCGGTTTTATTTACCGTGATTTACTAGTCAAGTGGTAAATCAAGAAGATTTTCCTAAGGGTTTAACTCCCTTGATTATCTAATGATTTAGTTTTTGCATGCGGCAAACTCTAGCATTGTGCCCTAATCTAGCCTAAATCAATTTGAATAATCGAACTTGACTATTCAAACTTTTACTCCGCTACCAAATAGCCAATAAAACTATCTCAATTCGTTCTAATTTCAAAACTCGCAAATCAATTACGACGGCATTCAAGCTCTAATACCTAATAGCTCCGCCATTCCGCCAATCTCCAAAACTATCCATCAATCAATCCAAGCCAAATACCCGGTAAACCATCTCACTCGCTCATATCACTTTCCCCGCAGATCTTCGTAGACGCAAACGAGCGTTTCAACGTGGAAACGGCACTGAGCGAGGAGCAGTCGGCCAACGGCGTGCCGCATCTCGAGTGCATAACGCCGCTGCGTCTGCTGCTGGCCTCGGAGAAAGACAGCGAGCGCTGGAAGAGCGAGGTCAAAGACATGGAGGCCCACAACAAGATGAGGTGCCAAAAGGAACAGTGGAAGACCGACCACGTTAATATCGTCGAGTATATACGGAAGCGTCTCAAGCTCGAGAGGCAAGTGAGCTTTCTATATGCATATATATATACCGCAAGTGCTTCTAGAATATTCATTGAGATCGTTTTGTGTGTATGGGAATGACCGATGGTTGCTTTTTTTGATTTATACACGTAGGTTCTCGGAGGAGAGCATCCAGACGGCCTGCGGCATCTTGGACATTAATTGCCACGAGATCAGAACGGCTAAAGGCTACCTGGCGCGGGCGCTTTACCCGAAAGTCGCGATCATGAATCACTCGTGCGTCTCGAATACCGCCCACAGCGTTTGCCCCAAGGACTATAGGTATCCGCTTTGTTTCTCTTTCAACGCGATGTATTAACAAATTTATAGCCTCTAGTTTAGAAGTTTTAATAGAGCCCAGCTGCATCTCGCTCATCCCCCAATTACTATACTAACAAATATATATTCATACACGCCCACGCGTTAATAGCTCTCTAAAGCATTATCCAAGCACTGAACCCGCTCGGCCGACTTTAAAAATAATCAAACTGCAGAGCGCGAGCTCGGCGAGCTTGACCTACTCTGTCCATTACGTAATCAATCTGTCTCTTGCAGGGTCTACTTGAGAACGGCGGTGAAGGTGCCGGCCGGCGGCGAGCTTTACGGCTCCTACACCCACGCTCTGCTGCCGACTCTGCTGCGACGCGAGCATCTCCTGGAGAGTAAGCACTTCGCCTGCGCCTGCAACCGATGCTCGGATCCCACCGAGCTTGGTAGTCACATGTCGTCGCTCAAGTGCAACAAGTGCGATAATGGAGTCGTTGTGTCGTTGGACTCTTTGGGTAGGTGTAAAATGGTGGTGATGGCTTTTTAAGGGGATGCCGGGGCAGTGCGGCTGTTGGTAATTGCAGCGCCCTGCTTTTTTTATTGTACGGTATTTAGTTTTTGATAATAGGGCTGACGTGATGTTGCTATTTTTGATTAGAAGTATTCAAGATGTCCGCGAAATATTTTGATAATTAATGATTTGATTAAAAAAATGGATTCACAAAACTGTCGGTAACTGTCAGGCTCAGGCATCGCCTTTGTTGCAAGTTATTTTTTTTTTTTTTTTTTTGTATACTTACATTAATTTGTTTTATATTTATTTCCTTAACATATGAATAAGTAAATAAAATCGTAAAAAAACTTGTAAAACCAAATGACAATCCAACAAAATTCAAGCTCCCATTTACGCTTTCAGATCCCCAGAGTCAATGGAAGTGCACGCATTGCGAATTCACGACAAACGGGGCAGCGATATCCAAAGTACTGCGAATCATCCAAGCTGAAATGGACCAAGTAGAATTGTACTCGGGCGCAGACGGACCAGACGCTATTCACGTTCGCGAGAACTTCATCAAGAAATACCACTCGGTTCTGCATCCTCGGCACGCTCTCCTCATCATACCGAAGTAAGTACATAGTTAAAAATATTTCGTATTTCGTAATTAGTTAAAATTACGTAAAATTTTCGTAATATAATAAAAGCATTTAAAGAATAACTTTTTCATCAAATAGAAACATAACGATTTCCTTTTCGCCAAATACGTACAGCATAAGGAAAAGATTTTAACTAAGCAGACATCCAAAATCAACCTTTTAAAACCACCCCACACTAAATCAAACAAAAATCCTCCAGGTTCTCGCTCTGCCAACTGTACGGCCGCGTAGAAGAGTACATGCTGGACGACCTGCCCGACGTCGTCCTAGAGCACAAAGTGGAAATGTGCCGGGCCGTCCTCCAGGTCCTCGACGTCCTCGAGCCGGGCCTGACGCGCTCGCGCGGCATGACCCTGTACGAGCTTCACGCACCCCTGCTCTTCATCGCCAGGGGCCAGTGGAACGCCGGTGTCATCGACGACGCCGCCCTCAAGTCTAAAATGACCGAGGCCTCGGCTATTCTTAAGGAGGCCGCGGAGATACTGTCGCTAGAGCCGGAGGGCACGCCGGAGGCGGATATAGGCGAGGGAGCGAAACAGGCGCTAGTGCAGCTTCAGCAGTCGATTAATGATTTGTAGAGGCGCTGGAGGAGTTTGATCGGGAGAGCTGGGATGCGGTGGGAGGGGAGAGTGCGACATGAGAGCTGTTGTTGCGATTTGTTGTGTTTATGTTGTTATTTGTTTATGATGTTTATTTTTGTATTAAGTGTATATTTGAGAGCGCGTAGAGGTGGAGTTATTGGATCTAGGTTGATCGCGAACTTCTCTTTACTAAGCAGTTAACGTGCGCTTATTTTGTATATATGTGATTCATTGTACGTATACGCTCGCGTTTATGAACTTGGACGTTGTGGCAAGACTCCAAGGGTTTTTATTTATTTATACCGCTTATTTATTTATCCATTCGTCAATTTATTTATGTGACGTAGACTGTACTTTTCGTCTGCGTCAAGAAACTTCGTCCATCATCTTTTTGTACATACGCCAAAACCGGACAATTAAAATAAACTATAATTTAAAACCAAACCCATGTATTTTTCAATACACCCCCAACATTAATAAAACACATGTTTTGAACCCGCTTGAACATAAGCTTACAACAAATATAGCGTTCTAATTTTACGCGGCGCATGCATCTAGCTGCATCGAAAGAGGCTCGACTACTTTGCTGTATATATACCATACCTGACCATTCTAATAATAACCGCTTTAATTCGTCAAGAAAGAACAGGGGAGCCTCGAATGAGCGCTCTAGCTCTCCTGCACTCACGTGGCTGCTCGTTCCGTATAGTTCTTCTATCTTTCGCTCTCCGGCCGCTGCATTCATTTCATGGTTTATTGTACCGTTGTGATACCGGATCGCAGCGGATTATGGATCAGGAAGCGGCGAATAAAGCTGGCACTGTCAGGAAGTACGAAGTCGCCTGCTCGAAAAAATTAGGAAGGTACGGCTCGAGATTTCGATTGATATTCTTTTTCGGATAGCGATAGTTGAGTGTACGGTTACCTAAATTTTCAAAATTGTTCCGTTCATAAAATACAAAAGAGCAAATCCTACTAGACATTCATACCGAACGTCACTAAACGTTTTGATCTTGCTCCAAAAATCCCGCAACCGCGCGCTACTCAGACTCAATCAAAAAAACCATCAAATCCCAACGAAAGTCACAACTCCCTGTCTCAACCCACAGGTACCTAGTAGCGGCTAAAAATCTCTCATCCGGAGAGGCGATTCTGCGCGAGGACGCCCTGGCCGTTGGCCCCGGGGTCTTCGACACCAGCAGAATATTCTGCCTCGCCTGTCTGCGTCCGCTGCCGGCCTACCAAGCGGCAATTAAGAGCCGCTGCGTCTGCTCCAAGTGCGGAGTAGCTCCGCTGTGCAATCGGCTCTGCGAGGTATTTAGAGCGCAGCTGGCGCTTTTGATGGAGTTTTTTTTTTAATGATAGGAGAGGAAGATGTGTGTGTAATGACGATTGCTGTGACATGTGTGTTTTTTTTTCTTTTTAGACGTCGGGTGGCTTGCACACGGCTAGAGAGTGCGATGTTTTTCGAGAGAAGAAGGATTTGCTGGTCGATAATTTGGAGCAGCTTGTGAGGATTTTGCTGCATCTGAGGCTCTGGCTTTTGAAGGACGAGAGGCCCGAGGCTTGGGATGAGTTCTGGAAGATGGAGGCGCACTTGGAGGAGAGGAGGAACACGCAGGTTTGGAGGGAACGACAAGCGAATGTCATTGATGTGAGTTAATGAAGTGGGAAGAGTGTTTGTATTCGATTTTGTCTTATTTAGGTTACAGCGGATGCTACAGGTGTGCGGGTTAAATAAATGGAATTAAAATGTTTTCTCTGGAAAATTGATAATGAATTGATGTAGAAACAAAGTAGTAGAGACGTAAGTGGGGCTTTTAGAGTCACACTTATTTTATTTAAATGGTATTTTAATCGTATACATTAATTTTCTTTGAGAACGTTTTGAAAATTTTTTAGTAATAAAAACATAAGTTTCATTAACTATATAATACACTTTTTCTTCATAAATAAAGCTCACATGTTTCTTAATAATTTTTAATAAAAACTTATGTATTGCTGAAAACTATGTGACGAATGTAGTTTTAAAAGCTCTGAAAGATTGTCGCTTTACGGTTTTCAAGTTACGACAGTTTGAAGAATGAGCATAATGCATTTCAAATACCTATATCTAGTGGTACAGTCGAAGTCAAAGAATTATACTAAACGTCATTTTAAACTTTTATGTTATTTATCAATGCTCTGTTTTATTTTATGTAGGAATAATTCTATTGCATTTCAATTAATAGACAAATTTATAAACTTCCACAGTTAATTTTAAATTTATGACTTTAAGTTCTTTGCTGCTGTCATCAACAAGAGCGGATTTAAAATAGAATATTCTATTTATGTTGAACAACTCGTACATTTAAAATCTCAAAAAAGTCTTATAACTTAAAGAATTCAGAATTAATCAAATCAAGTACTTTTTCATTTGTATACGCTGATATTAAATGTTTATTTATTATTGAATTTAATTCACATGTTGTACACCAAAAGTAAAAGTTTCGATATATAGATTAAAAGAAATTAATAAATTGCATTAAATGTAATTCAAAATTACATTAAATTTAATGTAAATTTAAAAAGTACACGTACTTTTGTATTAAAATTAATCCAGTTGTGCAATAATGTTTATTCATGTACTTATAAAAATGCTTGGTTTCAGTAAGTACGGGTGTATTAAATTTAATGACCATTTCAATAGTTCACAATTAAAAAATGCCTGACAACATCATTAATCTGTTACTTTTAAGTCTTCTACGCGAGTCTATAAATTCAAGTAAAAGCCTCTTAATAAATCATCCTAATTTTGAAAACTCTCTACAATAATATATTTTGAAGTATTTTATGTTTCTATACGATTTTCCATTTAAAAAAGATTTAAGCTTTTATATACCAGCTTTATTTAATATTTTATATAAAACCACAAATCAAAATTAATGATTTTTCTCAAATCTGACTCCTCCCGCTGCACAAACTATACACAAACTCTCCTTAGGTCCTCCGTAAATTCGGCCTAGCCGAAGACCTCGACGACGAGCAGCTCCAGCGTCTCTGCGGCATCGTCGACGTCAACGCGTTCGAGCTCCGCTGCCCGGGGGGCCCGCACTCCGAGCTCGCCGCCGCTCCCCTGCTACTCGGCCTCTTCCTGGAGGCCTCGCTCATGGCCCACGCCTGCCGCGGCAGCGTCCACGTCAGCGTCGACCCTGGCTTTCGCATGGCGGTTCACGCCGCGCTGCCCATGCGGCCCGGCGAGCTCGTCTCCTTCAATTACACGGCCTCGTTGCTGGTTTGTGTATTATGGCTTTTGATGTGTGGCTGGGATGCTTCGCGTTGGGTGATTGTAAGCTGCGAGTGTTTTTGTTTTTTCGGCGGATGGGAATGCGAGCTTTGCCGGTTTTGATGTGGGTGATTGGGTTTAGGGCAATTAGCGTTTAAAATTTTGATGTTATTATTGAGCGAGGTATTTTGTAGGTGAAGATTTTGTGATAATGCATACCGATCAAATTTAATGAAAAGTTAACGTGACGTTTAGACTGCTGTTTGCTGTTCTCTTCAGGCTATACCTTTATTAAAAATATTTCTGTCATGTAACACTCGATTTACAACAAATTACAAACAAATAGTTATCAACAACAAGCCATATTTTTTAAATGAATAAGATGGGGAGAATATTAAATTTTAACCGTCTGGTTACGCGTGACTGTTTCTACTTAAATGTTAATTAGCGCTTATTACGATATTCGTATTATAGTGATTACAACATTGTCAAATTGTTTATTAAATTTACT
This sequence comes from Eupelmus azureus, assembly GCA_030522685.1. NCBI lineage: Eukaryota > Metazoa > Arthropoda > Insecta > Hymenoptera > Eupelmidae > Eupelmus > Eupelmus azureus. Next base: position 5,760 of record JAPYZA010004249.1, on the reverse strand, counting down.
ATGTATGTACTAGAAATAAAATATACTATAATTACATTAAAACAATATTAATGCACAATTACATTAATTTTAATATAAATGCTGAAATTTTTAACGTTCGTATTAAATTTAATGCAAAGTACATTAGTTTGCTTTAATGTATCGAAAATTTTAATCTAGCACATTCAAATTAAATTTAATAAACAACTCAACAATGTATATCAACGCGAAAAAATTTAACAATAAAACCATCTTGACGTAAATTTCACATTAGAAATTTTTTCTAATTCTCAGGGCACAATAGAGAGGCAAGAACACCTGCAGCAAGGAAAATACTTTCGCTGCGAATGCAGCGCGTGCAGGGATCCCCTCGAAGACGGCTCCTACCTCAGCTGCATCGTGTGTCCACGTTGCAAAAAGGATTACGTCGCTATTCAGAAACCAAACGAAAAAGATCCCTACGGCAGGAAAGCCAAGTGGCAATGCCAGAAGTGCAAGAGACTGTTCAAAGGCTGCCTCGTTAAAAGCACGATCGATATAAGCAAGAATTTGATAAGCAAACTCGATACCGACAGTCATAAGGTTGGTATTTCGCTTCCTTTTCCACTAATTAGAATCGGCCTCGATTTTGAGACGTAATTAACGTTCGCTCGTTTTACAGGCGATGGAATACTTGCTGGACAAACTATCGAGGACCTTTCATAAAAACCACTTCGTGATGATATCGCTGAAGCAAAAAATTCTCGCTGCGTACCGTAAAGACATGATCAGCATCAATCCGCCGAAGAAGGTTTTACAAAGAATGATCGAGCTGGGCGAGGAAATGCTTCAGGTCCTCGAAATAGTCGAGCCCGGCATATCAACCTTAAAAGGTAACACCCACCCCTGGTAAAAAAGTTTAAAATGATTCGAACGAGTTCGGAAATAACCAGAGACAGATTTCGGAATGTACATCGGATGCGCTTTTTGTCTCCGCCTCTTTCCAAACTCATAAAGCTCATCAGTATTTTTCATAATTTTCATCTCCAACTCACCAACTCACATCTGCCATACTCTTCTAGGCATACTCCTCTACGAGCTACACCTGCCACACGCCATTCTAGCCAATCGCGAGTACGCGGCCCGCGAAATAACCGCCAGCGAGTTAACCACGCGCCTGGAGATGTCGCGCGACTACCTGCGCCGATCGCTGGAGATGCTGCTGCTGGAGCCAGCCGCGACGCCGGAGGGCCAGCTGGCCAAGCGCGCGCTCCAGGAGATGCGGCTGCTCGCCCAGAACGTCGAGGACGCCAGGGCCCTGGCGGCGCCCGACGAGACGGATAAAAAATTACTGCAGCTGCGCCGACAGGGGAGGCATAAAAATAGAGTCAGATGAAGAGAAGGAGATGATTACTTGAGATTTGAGTATATGTTGGATATGTGTTTTTCGTTTGGGGGATTGAGGAATGAGAAAAGATTGTTGTAGCTTGTATATGTAGCTGTGAGGGTGTAGATAAATGATGATGGTTTATTGAAGAGATTTGATTTTTTAAATATATGTTTATTTAACATTTAAATAATAGTGTTATGTTATTTATTTGTAAAAACCGATGTTCACGAATTTTCACAAAATTAATTCGAAATCCGAGAATTGATGTTTTAAATTTTTATCAACATTCTAATAAAAATAAGTTACTTGACAAATTTGTAATATTATTTGTTATTAATAGGTTCTGCAACTATTTGTGTAAGCCTTAAAAATGAGTAACCAAAAAATTGTGATATACTGTCATACCATACTAAAAGTGTTCAAATAGAACTCATAAATAACTGGTATTTTACCTACTTTATATATAGCATTTTAAAAACCATTAGTATAAGTAAATATCATTTAAATATTCAGCGGGAGAAGTGGAGCACTGCACAGTAGAGGCCTCTATAGTACCAGCGCGATCGCCGGCGCGATAAATGCGCCACACAACAATTTCAGTTTGATATCCTTTATTTCCTTTTTTAGTGTCCAAAAATGTTTTATTTTTAAAAGAAAACTAGCGATGTGGACGTGGTAGGCACATTTTATCGGTAAGAAATCAGATTTGTTATCGAATTTTTTTGTCGCAAGACGGATATGCGCCCGCGACTTTTTTACCTACTTAACCTCATTTTTAAAAAGGACTTTTATAAACAATTGCAAATATATGCTGTATAGTACTAACATTGTTTAAAGCGAACGAAAATGAGAACACATCAATGAGAATTCCTTAGATTGGTAAACAATTTTAATTGTCCCTTGCACGCCGTATAACTTCTATTTTTAACTCTTTTTCTACTTTCTTTTCAGTTTGATGATTTTTGTTTGAAAATCGCATCAAAATGATTGATCAAAATATAATTGGCATGTGCTTTTTGGTATGCCTAGCGGTAGTATTTAATTTTTCATTGCATCGCATTGAAGAAGGTCATGTAGGAGTTTATTTTCGAGTAAGTAGAAAATTTTTTATTTTATTTTTCCTTATTTTTATTAAATATTTTAGATTATACCTGGTTTATAAAGGTATAACATTGTATTTCCATAGTAAAGAATGTAATCAAAATCGATTTTTAGGGAGGAGCTTTGCTACCTCAAGTAAGTAATCCAGGTTTTCATATGATGATACCACTTTTAACAACTTTCCGAGCTGTTCAAGTAACTTTACAAACTGATGAAGTTAAGAATGTTCCTTGTGGGACAAGTGGAGGTGTCATGATCTATTTTGATCGAATTGAAGTTGTAAATATATTAGATGCTAACAGCGGTAAGCTCATTTAAATTTATTTATAGATTATCTGGGCTCTAAGAAATTTCAAATTAATGCTAGTTTTCTTTACAGTGTATAATATGGTGAGAAATTATACTGCAGATTATGATCGAGCTTTGATATTTAATAAAGTTCATCACGAATTAAATCAATTTTGTTCAGTTCATACTCTGCATGAGGTTTACATAGATTTGTTTGATCAAATTGACGAAAACCTCAAAACAGCAATACAAAAGGATTTGAACGAAATGGCTCCTGGCTTAAGTATTTTAGGAGTAAGAGTAACCAAGCCTAAAATCCCTGAAACCATTAGAAAAAATTATGAACTGATGTAAGCAATTAAAAAGTTTATGTAACTTAATTTTTTTTTATTCATAAAACTTAAATATGAAATTAATTTAATAGGGAAGCAGAAAAGACAAAATTATTAATTTCAACACAACATCAGAAAGTTGTTGAAAAAGATGCTGAGACTGATAGGAAGAAAGCAATTATAGAAGCTGAGAAAGAAGCTCAAGTAGCAAAAATTCAATACAATCAAAAAATCATGGAAAAAGAGTCACTTCAACGAATGGCATCAATTGAAGATGAAATGCATTTAGCGAGAGAGAAAAGTCGATCTGATGCTGATTATTATCAAATGGCTAAGCAAGCTGAAGCTAATAAATTACTTCTATCAAAAGAGTACCTAGAACTTGAAAAATATAGGGCACTGTCACAAAATGCTAAAGTTTACTATGGGCAAGACATACCAAAAATGTTTGCCCTTGGTGGATGTTCAGAAAATCCAATCTCAAGTTCTAACAAAGGATCTTTACAAAAAGATGAAAATTATGAATAATTGATTCCAAAATGATATTAAATTATTTCCATACTTTTTTAGGTAACTGATAATTGAAATGCAAACATCATTAAACATTGATATTTTTTAGCTATTATTTTAATTAATCAAATTAAGAAAAGTGACTTGAAATGTTCAAATACCAGTTATCTAGTGATACTTGTGAGAAAAGTTTGTTAATTATAAAATGTACAGTTATTGAACACACGCCTATATTAATTACTGTATGATATTATATAATATTTATTATGATTTACCAAGGTCTGAAAATAAAGAAGCAAGTATATGCACTTGCTTACATCAGTTTTCCAAATTTGTATTTGTTTTTTAATTAAAATAATCATACCATTAGCTCTTTGAATTTGTACTATACTTAATCAGAAAGTTTCATTATAGTTTTAAGATTGAAGATATAAAATCAAGTTTACCATTCAATTAATGATAATTTTAAACATTGTCACGTTTCTAAGTCTTTTATTTAATTAAATTATAGTTACATAAAAACTACATTTATGTTTATTCTTTTAAAAACTATTCCCAAGTATATCATCATGATTTTTTAAAGAATAAAAATGAATAATATTCATAAAACAAGTTCAAATCGGTTTTATTATTTTATGAGTCATATTACATGATTTATACACAATCGTAAGTAAGCCTTATCATTATAAAATGACAGCAGATTTGTGGGCTTAGTATCTGTGGGTTTACCGTGTACGTATATATGTACATACGTTGATACGTGTCCCGTACAGGTACAGCTGTACTTAATTCCACTAGCAAGATACCAACTTAACAAATTTTGCTCTCCCTCCTTCGTCATTGGTACCATTATAACATTCGCATGTTGTACTTTGCTACTACTTTACTGTGGTCTTCTGTCAAAACTTTTATCTTCTAAGCTTAACTGCGCATTTCTTGTTATTTTCAAGTGTACTGTTGAATATTAATTTTCATAAAACTTCGACATGACTGCCGTAAGTAAAATCACTAATAATATTAATCGATAAAAGTTGTAATAATTTTATCAGCTGTGATACCATATTTGAGGTTACAATGTCATTGTTTAAAAGTTATAATTTGAATTTGAATTGCTTAATTATAGTAAAATTTATGTATACTGATATGAAATGTAATAAAGTATTATTTCATATGATACAAACATTCTTATATTTCAGGAACTGAAAAAGTTTTTGCAAGGATTGTTAAATCGAGTTGAAGGATTGCACAGTATCTTAATCACGGATAGGGATGGAGTGCCAGCTGTATTTGTAGCTAATGAGAAGGCGCCAGAATTAGCAATGAGAGCAAGTTTTCTATCTACTTTTGGAATGGCAACTGACCAAGGCAGTAAACTTGGCCTTGGAAAAAATAATACAATTATTTGCATGTATAGCAGTTATCAGGTATTGATTTTCTTTTTACAATTTTATTTTCAAGACAGTTGTAGAAATTGATCAATAGACTACTTATAAATTTATTTTAAACATTGCAGGTAGTTCAGATGAATAAGCTACCTTTAGTGGTCAGCTTCATTGCTAGTCATGACTGTAACACAGGGCACATTCTTGATTTGGAGAAGAAAATTGATCCTGTGCTCTGCCAACTGAAAAATGCTGTTGCGGATGCCTGATGGTTACCTGTTGTTCACTATGGGTGATAATTAATTCAATGTCCGTCAAAAAATGACATTGTGATAAAAGACTTTTGAGTGTTGCTGCATATTATCAATTATGTGAATGCAATAATGCAGCAGCATTTGTTCTCAGATAAACATTTTCTGTCTGGTGAGGCATGAAGTCTTTTAAAAAGTTGAAGGGACCTCTAGTGATCGTGAGTTGATTTTGTAAATTGAAAATGAGAAGTAATTGTTTATATACTATTTTTAAAATCAAATAAGAGTATACATAATGTTTTTTTCAATATAAATTTTACATGTATAATACTAATGGGAGAAGAAGTAGGAAATACTACAATATTTATAAAGTAAAGTAAAATTGTAGTTACAAAGTGGCTCTCTGTAAATATAAATGTTTATATCGCTTTTTTAAAGCAGAATATTAAGCTGAATGGTGCAGCAATTTGTTTAATGTCTATTAATATTATAAAATCATAAAACAAAGGCTTGCCTAAATCACTATTTGTATTTTGAACTGCTGCAAT
>JAPYZA010004248.1:0-16673 GCA_030522685.1 Eupelmus azureus | reverse complement strand
CACTCCAGTGCTGGCTATCCAACCACCCTTAATCCTCGCCTCTCACTGCCAAAAGTCCAGCTCGCATTGAGCCTCTTTACCAAGCAGCAGCTCGACTGCAAAAAAGCAGCGCTGAAAAAAGCGTCCAGGGGAAGGAGGAGATTCGCGACGTTCACTTTCAAATGTCGCACCATAAAAGGCGCAGTCCCCGATATCGCTCGCGTATTCGGTATTCGCGAGAGAGACGGTTACTCTTGACCTGAATCGAGGTATAAGGCAAGAAAGAAGGAAGACGAGAGGAGAGAAAAAAAGAAGAAGGAACGAGCAAGTATATACGAGGGGGGGCTCAGGCGCGCGCGCGCTCGCTGCAACTTCTTTTTCTCGCGTCTGCCCCCCTTTTGGGGCCCAGTTTGGAATTCCGCGATGCTCTCGGGCATCGAGTGTGTGTGTGTGTCGCATTGCCCTCGTGGCCGCCGCTAAGTACTCACCGGCCAACTGGTCCTCCGTGTAAGAAGCCTGCGAACAGAGAGAAAACGCGATGAGGTCAACGTACCCTTTGCCGAAAAGGTGAGCCGAGGAGGACGGAAAAACTCGGCGCGGCCTCGGTTTATGTATGCAGACGGACTCACCATTGATTCTCGCGTGCCTTCGTCGTTATCTATATATCGCTCTCGCTCGGCTTGGCTGCTTTTTTTCGGGTAAAGGCGGACCTTTTACTTTGGAGCGGAGAGCTGGAATATGGGCGCTGGCGCGTTTATCCGCGATGCTCTCTTTCTCTCTTGCTGTGTGTCAACGGCGCCCGCGTATACGTAGGATTGTTGTGATTCATATATGTGTATAGCTCGCCTTATTCGAGAGTTTCGGCCGCGGGTATATCTATATAGGTGGGTGGGTAGTGCTGCGAGACTACGTCAGCGCGGATATGTCTGTTCGAGGAGTCGAGCGCGCGAGCGAGTAGGATAAGTGGCTTTTAATGGCCGATTGGAGAGCGCCAAAATTTGAATGTTGATGGGTGATATGGTTAGATTTTTGAGGAGGGGATGGTTTGCCGGTGGGTTTATTTTTATTTTTATATAGATTGTCAGTAAAACGAAATTATAAATTATTGATATTTGTTTTTCAAAATGAAATTTGCTAAAGGATAAATTATATAAACAGTAGTAACATGCAGGTACGGGCCAGACGAAACGCTTGATATATATGAAGATATACGGAATATAATATTTTTTTTATACTGTAGCTATAAAATTAAATTATAAAAATTAACTATAAAATTAAAATTGGAATAAAAAAGTTTAAACGCATTTTATCATTATACGACTTTATTTGTTGTAAATTTTGTACAATAACTGAAATAAAAACTAAATGCTGCAAAAATAAATTTGCTAATTCTATATTGAAAATAAGTGAATATTTTAAGTTCATTTAAACAACATTTAATTATTACAAATATCACGAAGACAGTGGGGAAATGAATAACTGCTTACATCATACAATTTGATGTATGTGTAAGTACGTAGGTGTCTGTATTTTCGATGAATAATATACAGAAGACGGAAGTAAAGAGTCAAAATAATCGAAAAACCGTTTTGCTGCATCTTAACGATATCACAGTAGGACAGACTTTTATAACATTTGTGATTAACGCAGATATTATATTTGGAAACTGTGTATTAAAAAATTGATTACTTTTGACGATTATTATCATTATATACTCATGTATTTACGTGCAGGCTATTTATCATTAAATTCGGATTTTCCATTATTAGTACAAAAGTCATTTAATAGTGTTGTTATGCGAAAAGATCTTTTTTTCTAATGTCTTATAATTGTATTATATGTTATGTGTTCATTTCCTAATAAAAGTAATCAAGTGACAAATTACAAAATATCTCACGTGATTGTTTAAAAATAATTTAAAAGTTGTCAAATCAATGTTTTTGTAAATTATAGATATAAATTTTTGTTTAATAATATCACGTGATTTGTCACATGATTTTTATTGTTAGGATTAGTATACATTTTTTGTATAATGTAAAACAGCTAAAAAACCTTATATATAGTAAAGATTTTTCGCTTTTTTCACTTCTAATATTTAAAGCTTTTGAATTTTTATTTTATTTTGAATTTTAATGTTTTTAACATCGATTATCTATTCTACAACGATTTGAATTCTTGAGACCTTTTAAAAGTCACCTAAGATAATTATGATACACAGATGGACATTACTATAGTTGTATGATATATTATACGTTATTTAAATACGCGTGAGTCTTTTAAAATTTTGATTTTTTTAATGGTAATTTTAATGATTTTATTATAGCTAAAGATTATTCAATAATAAATCTTCCCGTCATTCTCGATTTAAGAGTAAAATCTTGTAGGAATGGTGGCAAAACTGAAATGTTGCATTTATTTGCAATTAAGGTTGTATTATACATAAAGACATTTTATTAAATTCAACTAATTATTGCTTTTACATCGCTTGTAATAATGTATTCAACATATTATGTTTTAAATGTTGAAAATTTTAAGCATAATTTAAATTTTCAAAGTTTTATAAATTACTGCAGCTATTATTTTTATAAGCAATTATCCTGTGACTTTCTGAATAAAAAATTGTGAAATATTAAATTTATATACACAAAATAAGTTTATTTGTAATGTTTGTGAAGTTTACATAAGAAAACATACAGAGTTACATCAATAAATTGTTCAATTTGATTTATTATACTATCCTACTTTACGTATTTATATATTTTTTATTTTATTTAATGCCATAAAAATTTGGTAGTAGTAATGTCCATATCTGATAGAAAAGTGTAAGTATGTTACAGTAGATTTATATGTCAATACAAAAAACTGAAGAAAACACTCACAATCTATCTTAATTCGATTGATCACTGAGAAAAAAATATTTACGATATTTTCATCTATACATTTTGTTTATGTTTTATAAAAATTGGTGTTTAATTTAGCTCTGGTTTGAAGACATTCTAAAAGTCCTCTATTTTTAATAAAATGCTTTCAAAGTTTGTCTTTGAATCACGTCGAATTAACTTTTTCATCTCAGTGACGTATGTCAGACAGTCAAATGAACGATAGTTTTGCACTGTTACATTAGAAGTATTACAGTATAGTAAAACGTTATTTTTGAAAGTCGATGATAATGATAACTAATATTACTCAAAATAAATATTTTAAAACTTATGAAATTCAATTTTTTTTTAACAAATAGTATAAATTTTTCTTCAAAAATAACGGATAAGAGATATAATTATGCGCTTACAATATTATAGGCACACTTACACACTGGGTAAAATATAATCGTGATTGTCCCAAATATTTGAGTTTTGGAGTGAAGAAAAACCTTACATCTATTTACATAAAAAGAATAATAAAATAAAATTTGTAATAAAATTTATTTTATTATAATTCTAATAATTCCAAGAACGTAATCATACAAAAAAATGTACAGTCATGAATTTTCTTGTTCATCTACATTAGACTAGATTTGTTTGAGAAGTTGTACTATGCTCTTGCATCAGGTATCTGGATTTATATTTCCATTAGATTCTCCTTTTCAACTAGTAACTATGACAATTATTTAACATTTTTAAAAACTTCACCATTAGCTAACTTTGTTTACAACGAGAAATAGCAAGGTATTTATATTAAACAAATTCAAATAAAACTTGTTCATTTTATCTTTCAAAACGAAATTTACAAGATAATGTAGAATATTGTTTATTTCATTCCTGATTATATTTTATGTTTATTGAATTAAAAGCTATTTAAATGTAAATTTAAACGTCATCAGCCTTTTAATAGCACCCTTTAACAATTTTTAATTATATAAACAGAAAATTAATATCATGCTACCTTTGTACAATAATAACTATGTTTGTAATAAAGAAAACTGTTACAAAAATATTTTGTATGCTTGAATTGTAAAACAATTGTCAAAGATATAAATACAATAATAGGATTTATATTTATAGTTTATAATATTAGGTTAAATAAAAACTTATATTATAAGTTTTTTATATTTTTATAAATAAAAATAAAATTTTTTTTCGGCTAACAATCTTTCATTTTTTATGCACTAAAATTTGTTACTAACAATTTAAGTGTACATTGACAATTATGTTACTTCTTACATTAAATGAAAACTTTATTCCATTATAACATACTTTTTCACAAAAAATGTGGCTTTTAAGGGAATAAAATTACAAATAAATTTCTTACATTGCACATTTTTGAGAGAAGGTACCAAAAAATATAGACATACAAACTACAAGTCTCATAGAATAAATTAAGGCCGATTTCTTTTTATCATAAATCTAAATTTGGTCCACTCTCAGCAATAATTCGTATCTAGATTACGCTCATGTGCATTGTGAAGTGTATAAACACATAATACAAATACCTAAGTTAAAAAATTATATATTAATGTGAATACAATAAGATTTTATCCACTATTTTTGTAGCTTACATTTTTAAAGTCTTTTATTAAGTTTTAAATTTAAGTCTTCTGTGTTCAAAAGTAGAGGAGAAAGCGGTAAAGTAGTGCAGGGGTTAATCTGCACATATTGAATATATTTCATATGAAAGCGTTTTTAGAAATTGTTAATAAGTTAAATTAAATATAAAAATATTTACAATAAATGGCATCCAAAACCGATTGTTATTCTTGAACCATTAATTTATTCTATTATGTTAAGATTGTTTCGATTTTGAATGTATTCCTGTAATTATTTATACTTTTAGAATATAAAAAATTTTATACAATTTGTAAGCCAATTAATAATTAAAAGTATAACTAACAATTTAAAGGTATTAATTTAAAAAGATCAAATCAGGAAGATTTAGTTGACATTTTCTGAGCTTAAAAAGCTGTAAAAACAAATTTTGACATGCATAGATGTAAAACAGTTTAAATTTAAACACATGTCGTATCATATTTAAACTAATAAAAATTATCTATGCGCATTGTGTAATATCGAATATGGGGACTAACTCACCAAACAGTGCAATTATGAATTTTTATTTCCGAATAGAAAAACATCGGACCACAAACTAGCAATAGAGAAAAACCTGTTGTTTATTCTCTATAAATTAGTATGATTTAGATTTCATCTTAAAAATAACTCATGTAAACGTAATATTATTTTGAAAAAAAAAAAATGTTTGATTTTTAAAAAATTCTATGCTTTGAAGAAGTGACTCATATATAGCCATTTTTAGTGTTTTAAGAAATATCAATGTGAATTATTAGTAACTACAAGTTCTATAGTATTTTATTTAACTCTATTTAAAAGTTGACATCTAAACATTCCTATTGAAAAAACTGTATCAAAAATGTTTATTTAATCTAATTTAAAATATTGTTTAAAATTGAATAAACATTTTTGCTTTTCTAGACTTTTTAATCTAAGATTTGCGTAAAGTTTTTCTTAACATTTCCTCTTTTTCCCCTACTGATGGAAGAGCTAAATAATAAATAAAGTTTTTGATTGGCATTACGATTTTTTAATTTTTATCTATTGAGGGCATTCAAGTACTACAGAAAGCATTTTAATTTGAAATTCTATTTAATTAATTTTATTGTTATATTATTGATAATTTCTGTAAAGTTCATTTACTCATTGAATATTAAAATACTTAAAGTAATTATTGAACGTCCTATTACATTTTTTTTATTTAAATATACAAAAATTTTGAAGAATCGTTATTAAGTTTATGTTAAATAGTGGTGTAATATTAACGTATATTACTGTTACTAAAAATATTAAAAGAACAATAATAATATTTTTAGAATAGTTTCAGTAATGTATAAAATCATATTTACATAATAAAATACATTTTATGCTACGATAATCTAGACTTGACAAATAATCTATCTTAAAAATTAAAATTTAAAATAAATTAAGTTAAGAAAGTATTAATTAAAAATTATTCAACTCTAACAACTGGCAATGTTAAATATTACACCAGTTTCAACACTGTTTTTTTACCGCTTGATGATAAACAAATAAACCAATTCGTATTTTAACAATCCCAAAGGTTTCTCACGGAATGGTAAGTACACTCTTAAACTTTTAATAAGGCAAACAAATTTCATTTACATCCCAACAATTGTAAACAAATTTATAGATATATTCATATAAATATAGTCGTGCATAACGTCGGTGCGTCGACACTGAAACCACCAAATTTTCCGCTTTTCTTCGTTTATCAATATTAATTAAAGTGCCGATTTTCGTTTCCAATAAAGATTGCTACTCGCCGGGCCCGTCGCCGTGTAGGAGTGTGAATATTGCGTTACGGAGCGAGACATTCGGCGTCAGACTCGTCGACTTCAGCGGTTCGTTCGTCATAGGGCTTGTAAATTTGCCGCACAGGAACCACTCGTTTATTGCTGCTCGTTCGTAAGTGAAGCCGTCTGCAAAGATTGACAATATTTTTAGAGGTAATCTCACTTGTTATACTGTTAGAAGCAAGTTTAGTAGCTTCTTGTTGTATTATAGTATGCTCACATTATATTATCAGTTAAATAAATTGTCGGTAAGGATATAAACATCAATAATATTAAGAAAATTATACAACAATAAGCATCTTCAGTATGAAATAGTTTAAATCTAAACATGTGCAGGAGATGTAATTAATATTTACAATTGCGTGCATAATGACATTAGTAATCCGAGTGCTTCTTTGTTCATATATTTTTAATTTTATTGTTCTTAATTTTAAGTACGCACATAATCATTAATAAAGAAATTGATATTTTATAAAAATTTATTATAATAATTTATAAGGATCCGCTGATGATTAAGCTTTAAATATTTACAGCACTTATTACATTATAAATATACATTTGTACATAAAAGCCTTAATAATAACATTTAGCATTTCCTGTTAAAAAATTCTCATGCGATTTCCATCTGAATTTCCAGGTGGATTTTTAAATGAATTTTCTGGCCGATTCGGCTGGATTTAGAGAAATCTGATATTAAGATTTACTCAAAAATTCAGTTGCATTTTTGAGCGAAATTTCTGGAATGGACGAATTCTATTCGGAATGATTTCCATAAAAACTTTTTATTTTTTCGAATTGTGTAAACACGAATTTATTATAAATACACTTACAATTTTGTGTAATTTTTTAAAAGAATGTAATTGTAATTGTATATATGCACTACATGGAATTCTAATCGAAAAGGTAAAAAAATCACATAGAAATTTACAATTTGTTAAAGTTCTACTAGGAAATTTACTCAAATCACTAAAAATACGTGGATCTTTTTCCAAATTTCCAAACTTACGAATGAAGACACAAAATTGTACAAGTAATTTCAAATAAATGTAATTTTGTCAAAACTCACCAGGAAAGTAATAATTTAGGTGGAAATTACCAAGAAACTTAGTTGGATCAATAACAAAAGAGTAAATAATTCTATTAGATTCGTCAGGTACAATATCGAAAAATAAGTAACACGTTTTTATAGGAATATAAAAAGGATCTTTTTGTTTTCCCCAATTCCGACCGAATAGACCTTGAAGTCTGTAAAGATCATTTAGAATTTTATAAAAATACCGAGGATTTTGTTCAACGGGTTGGCTAATTAATAATAACTCATGCAATATATTAGAAAAAAATACTCATTAATTTTACTGCTGATTACAAAAATGAAAAAAAGGAAACATTAAAAAAAAAATAAACAAATAAAAAGATCTTAGTTTTCAAAGGTTTAATAACAAGCATTTTCTTGCAATATTTTTTAAAACATCTATACTTCTGGGTTCACTCACTTTTACTAAGTAAGTTTTTGCCACCACTTGGTCAACATGTGCTTTATACGTCAAGTAACACTATTTTTCATGTTACGCAATATATCTATTTCAATGCAAAACATTATTTAGTCAACTAATGTATTGTTAAACAAACGTTTTCACAAATACTCTTTCTTTTCGTTAATGATGTGAAGTGCATGACTCGGACAGATTGAATTTTGATTTTTAAGAAAGCAAAAAATAAATTGAGATTCGTGAGAACGTGAGATTTATATCTAATCTAAAATGATATCATTTTGATGAATAATAACAAAAATAAAATCATTCTTAGATTGATTTTATTACCTGAACACTGAACAGGCTCCCTCATTATTTCGTGAGTTATTGGGCACAGGAAATCGTCTGGGACTTCTGAATCTTCTGTAATATTCACAATATTGCAATCTTCGCGCTTCAACCAATACAACTGCTTGCGGAACATGTCAAGCGTCTGAAATTGAAAATATTGATATTAAGTTATTCTATTAATTACTTTACAGTATATTATTATTCAATTTATCTTTCCAAATATTTATGGAAATTTTCATAAAAATTCTTAGATAGCTTTTAAGCTTTAAAGAGGAATGATTAAACCCTGTTTAAGTTACCAAATATTTTTTATTGTTCTAAAAATAAGAAATCGAAAAATGCTTTAATGAATAATATTTACCTCTTGATCGTGATCGAATGCAAGCTTGCCTATTATTACTTCATCGGGAATACGGAGCAAAATTCGTCCACTTATTGAAAGTGCTTGCATGCTTCTCACTAAATTGGATAGTTCGACTTCGTGCAACCATTTAGCTACATCATCGACTGCCCAATCGGCCACCTAGGGAAATATTTTTTTTTATGAATGTCAACGTGTATATTAATAGATTTACTGATTTAATTTGATATTTAATTAAGTCGTTTTTTTATTACTCATTACTTTAAAGACTGAAAAATGTAAAATTCTTTACCTACATAATTAGTTAACATACATTTAATTATGCCATTATTAACAATATCATCATTAAAGACAATTTCTCAAATATAATAATACTTTTCATCCGCTCATTTTTATTGAACAAATATAATTTGTCCCTTAATGGAGTAAACAATCGTTGCTTAATGTTAAGTTAATTATCTAATTAACAAATGTTAAGCTCACCTTTTTCCTGTTGTTCCTCAGACGATCGATTAGAATGCTTTGCGAAACTAATTGGTCCGGCAATTTCCAAATTAAAACAGTCTTGTCCAAGGCACCTACGTAGAGCGGCAAAAACAGATCGATAAATCAATAAATATAGTCAAACATTTTCTCAATTATTTACGCTCGGCACACAAAAAAGAAAATTACCCTTTTGTGTACACAAAAGTTCTTGTACACGCTATATCGTATGTAAAAATAACGCAAAAAAAAAAACAGAAAAACATTTCGTTTTAACGTTTAATAAATGCACGTATTTACTTTACCTGTCAGGAAGAGTGACGTGTCTTCGGAAAAGGCACAGGTGGTCACGAGGCTTTCGTGACTTTCGAGAACGTGCAAACACATTCCAGTGTGCTGAAATGGAAAAATGATCGATTATTAGAATGTGCCGTTTGAAAAATGTTATGAAAAAGGTGAATAGGTAGACATTGGATCAATAATATTATTAATAGATCAAGGATATGAGTTTTAATCTGAAGATTTATTTATTTTGCTAAAGTGCGATTATTTATAAGTAAAAATTTATTTTAAACGTATTGCTAAAAAGAAATAACGAAAATTGAATGTAAACGGTATTAAGATATTTGATTTAAATGAGAACTATACATTTTCTACAGTGCTGTTTGTAAGATGTGGCTAAATAGTACGAAATACTACCTTTTATTATTCATAATTATTGATTTTCACAAACTTGCGAGATTAGGGTTGAACGCGATGGTCAAAACGATAATAATAATAACGATCCTCACTACCACAAAATGTTGTGATTTGTATCGGCTAAAAAATTGACCTACTTTTATCCAAACGATGAAAAATAAACAGCGTATTTGCGATCGCAATGACATTTTTGCAAAGTACATTATTACAAACCACTAGAAAATATTTGTCCGATTAATCGTAAAACTCAACGTATAAAACACGTTCATTATTTTTTTCAATCTCCCTATCCATCTGCATACATTCTTATCAAAGCGCTCAAAGTAAAATACTATACCATTCTACCTTAACGACCGCCAATTTTCTACTCTTACACAAAACAGTCCATTAAAAAAAAAATTACATCGCCATATCCAAGATCACCTTACGCTACGTATACCCATCATTAAACCTGCCATCCAACCCCAACAAACTCCCAGCTTAACACTTACGACGCTCCAGAGGCGCGCTGTCCTATCGGTGGCTACGCTGCCGAGTATCTCGCCATGAACCGGCGAGAACTTGACGCACATGACGTTGCCGCCGTGGCCGGCGAACTGGCGCCTCTCCCTGTACGACATACCGGGATCGCTGCTGCCGGTGCTCTCCTCCAGGTCGATGTCCTCCTCGATTATTATGATTTTCCAGAGCTTTATCAGCGAGTCGTTGCCGCAGGTCGCCAGCATGTACGACTCCTTGGCGCAGCCGGAGCTGGCGTCTCGGGAGCCTGTGGAGATTTCGAAGTTTTTAGGTGATTTTTTTGGGTTTTTTGTTTGGGCTGGTTTGGTTGTGGTGGGTGGGGAGTGAGATAGGGGTTTGGGAGGGTTGTTTTGAGAAATAGGTGATGGGAAAGTTTTAAGTTTAATGGGTAACAATGTTATAAGATTTTTAAAATTAAGTATGGTAATAAAGCTGTTGAAGATAATAGTATCGATTTTTGTTGTTGTCTAGGCAGATAGGATAAAATCTGTTTGCATCGTGCTGTATTTACGTAAGAAGATAAAAAGATTTGATGGCTAACAAGACTTTTGTTTTAATGTAAATCTTGTAAATATTAAAATTTTGATATTTTTCGTTTGGTGCTTCTGAACCCTAAATTAGTGATCTTATCATATAATAATAAAAAAGCTTTTACGATTCTACATATGTCGCGTTAGTATATATCTGTTAACTTGTGCGTGACTGGTCTCTAAAGCATTATGAAAACTTTTTAACTTATCCATTAGCGATATCTATATCGGATACAGTTGAGTTAGAAATATTAAACTTTACAATTTAGTAGATTGCCAGAATATTATATTAATAAACTAATTAAGGAAAAAACTTACATAAAGTCTTAAAAAATATCGACCCCATTTTTAAATCCCCTTTATAGCCCACTGTACATAAATACCCAATTTTCAACAAACCTACCTACATAAAAAAGTACCATTTCCCACTGAATTCTCTTACTCGCAATTCAATCAAAACAAAAAAAATCCTTCCTCCATCCCCTTACCCAACCCACCCTCCTCTCCTCACACCCACCTGTCATCGTGAACGGGCCAGTGGTCGGGCTGAAGTCGCAGCCCTGCACCCCCAGATCATGGCCCACGTCGCACACCAGCAACGCCTCCGTACTGCCATTCTGGGCCCTCGTGTCAAACAGCCTCCAGGCCCCCTCGCTGCAGGCGGTGACGAGATAGCGCGAGTCCGGCGAGAAGGCCACGGCTGTTATCGCGTCGGCGTGGCCCTCGTAGACGCTGCAAGGATCGCTAATGTTACGTGGGCTGCTCGGCACTGCCGGGCTGTCGCTCTGGCTCTCCGGCAGGCTGTGGATCGACAGTTTTGAGCACGGGCTCACCCGGCCGAGGAGGCGCCGCCAGAATCGCGAGGCGCCCCAGCTGTCCGACGTAGCGGAGAGAGGTGGGATTTCACGGAGCCGGGCTCCGTTAAGGGGGTTTTTCGAGAGTCACCTGGAAGGTTTGCGAGCGAGTTTAGTGGGTTGCGAAGGTTTGGGCAGAGAGACACGCGGCAGTGCGGTTGATGGAGCTGGCGAGCGGTGTTCGCGGTGGCTTTCTCTGGCTTCCGAGTTTTCGCTGCTTTTCTGGGTTGCTTTCGGATCGGCTCGAATTTAAGGGTTAGTGTACCGTTAAATTTGAGGGGATTGATGTTTCTCTAGCGCATATGAGACTTTTAAGCAAAAACTGGCGAAAGCGCATAAGCCACACAAAAACGTCAGGTTGTCCAGGCGACTTTAAACGTGGCTGTATACAGCGGTGACAAGTCAAACCATCCAAAACTGTCCAATCGAAAACTGTCAATCCACACCGTAGCCTCGAGACCATATCAAGAGTGAAGCATAGTAATCCGTAATAGGCGTGATTCTCTCATGTTTTAACAAACCTCGTTTCCTCCATGGTCTCCAGGTCCCAAAGTATTGTCTTTTCGTCGTCCCCGGCTGTCGCGATTTTCGTGCCGTCGGACGACCATCGACAAACCCTCACCGCCGTCCCCGAGTTCACGAAAGAGGTTCGCGCCTGGCTGCCGTTCTAGGGATTTTCAAAAGTTTACTTGATGTTTTTTGTCATGTTGGTAGACAGAATTTATAAACGTGATTTTTCTGAATATGAATTCCTTTTGTACGATAATAAGAAGTCTTTGGTAATTTTGGTCACTACAGCAAATATATAATAATACACATGTATTACGAACAAATCACAACGAATTCAGTTGCTTCAAACCACAATTAATTCAGTACCTCGAAGTAATCATGACCGCATGTATTTGCCGATGACAATAATGTCGCGAGTGAAAAAAATATGTCAGTCACCTCGACGTCCCAGATGACGGTGGTGCCGTCCATCGAGCAGGACGCGAGCTTCGTCCCGCAAGGACTGAACTCGACATAATTGACGCTGTACTTGTGGCCGTCGAGCGGATTGTAGCTCATCTCTTGGAAAATCGACGTCGACTCGCCGTCCTCGTCGTACTTGACGCTCCAGATCCTCACGAGTTTGTCCCTGTTGAGTTTGTTTGTTTGCTTATGTTTTTCTTATTTTGATGCGGTTGGGCAATTTTAAAAATTCGCGCTTGGGAAATGAGTAACCGATATCGTGATGAAAACTACAAACGCGTATGCATTATTTTAAAAATTAAAAATGTAGCTAAGCTATGCAAATGTACATGTACTGAAATTTTTTAAATAATAATAATAACTTTTATACCTATAAACCAACGGAAAATCTAAAAAATATTCAAATAAACTAAAAAATATTAATTTTGTAAATTATGATACGTCCACGTATATCTTCACATGATTTCGTACTTTTTTGTTTATTTATGTATAAAAAAATATGAATAAATCTTAGAATATTGAAGTATTTTTATTTAGATAAGCTCGACAAAAGATAAAATATTTTTTTTAAATCTTTAAAAAATCAAAAGAATGACTCTATCAATTACACATTTTCGACAAAGCTTTTTAATGAGATTATAAGCTAATCCAAAATCGAGCTTCTACCTGCCTGCCAGCTAACAAAGACAAATCACATATATATACAAAATGCCCACAAACCCAGATCCTGAAGCGATTAAGCGGTTGCCGAACATCGCCACGGAATTGACGGCCCCATTGTGATCGTCAAGCCTCTGAATAAGCTTCACCTCATTGCCGCTCGACTCTGCATGCTTCACTACCTCAGTCTCCTGGATCAGCGTCTTTAAAGGGATAATGCGCTTTGTATTAACGGGATGATTAGTTATACTGATAGTGAAGCGATTGATATTGATTGGGGTATGATGATGTTTTTGTGCTATATTATTTTGTTAAAATAATAGAAGTATGGATGAATTGATTACTGTTATAGTACTAATTCATTAATTTAATACAAATAACTATGATCATATATGATATAATATTAGATATTTAAGTGTAAAGTTATATACTGTATATAGTATTTGTTAATTATTATGTATCGAAAATGTTAAGAAAATAAACTCTTGCTAATGATCGTTGTTGTTAAATTATAAAAAGTAATATGTTTTGTGATAATTAGCTTACAGTAGTTAAATTTTGTTAAAACTTTCAATTTAAATAGTATAAATTGCTAAGTTCTGAAGTAAGGTTAATGAATAGGTTTAAAAGTAACTTGATGTTACGACCAGTACTTAATCAGTATACGTAATAAAACGATTCGCAAATATCTTTTTTTTTAAACATAATGCAAGAAAAATAATAAAATAAATAATTTATTAGCCGCTTATCATTTATAATATTAAAAATTCACGATAAAGTTTAGTTTGATTTCAATCCTTACTTTTTCAGGTTTGTCGTTGTTTTGCAGTTTAACAGTATTGTGTCGAACGAGTTCGGAATCCAAGCTTAAATTTCCTGTCAGATCCCAAACGATGACGTGTTTGTCGTTGGAACCTGAATAATTGAAATAAATTTACTGTAAAATATGTTCATTGACCTTCACATGTGAATTTACCTGTAGCTAATAGATTTCCATTTTTCGAAAAAGCACAGCAAGCTACGTATCGATTGTGTCCGGTGAGGACAGAAACTACTCTTCCAGTGCTCTAAAATTTATGATAATATTTTTAAGGATGAATAATTTCGTGCAAATGAATGAATAATGTTTTTTGATAAAATTATTTGATCTAACAATAATTGGTGATATATTTAATAACGTTTTAAGTAATAGAGATTTTTTTCGTAACGAAAGAAAATAGCAGTAGATGAGTTACGTGTTTGGTCAGACTTGTCGTTTTATGATGAAGGCGTACAAAGTTTTCTTTACTATATGGCTTTTTTTTAAATTTTGATTTGTTTTATTCGTCTGAGGCATTTTTATGGAAACATTTATATTTTCAGCTATATTAAAAAAAGTTACGATCGATGATTTGAGTTAAATATGGATCAATAGTATATTTATTAAGAAAATTGTTATTAAAAGAAAATTCCGTATAGAAAAACGACTTGTACTCTCAAGCTTAAACAAAACATTCATAACCCCCAGCCAAATCATTTTCACTCTAACAGATCCCTAATAAAATTCATTCTAAACTCCCTTCTTATAAATCACGCGCAAACCACGCACCCTTAAAAAAACACAAAAAAGTCACTCGCACAAAGCAACAAAAAAACAACTGACCGTCTCCCAGATGACGGTTGTCTTGTCGAGGCCGCTGCTGGCAGTGTACAATCCGTTAGAGCTGAATCGGACGCAAGTTAAGGCACTGCTGTGTTTCTCCATAACGCGGCAGAGCTCGATGCTGGCCGACATGGGCTGGGTGTCGCACTTCTCCTGGACGACTTTCACCTCCCAGAGCTTGACGCGGTTGTCGTTGCCGCAGGTGACCAGCTGGTACAGTTTGGCGCACGGCTCGTTACCTTCAGAGCCAATAGTTTTCAAACATCGATCGATTATTCGATAATGTTGTAGAGTTTCGGGTTCAGTGGTTTGTTTCTTTGTTATTTTTTAATTCAGGTAGCCACAAGTTCGGAGATAGTAAATAAAGCTCTGGACTCACTTGTGATCTCCTGAACGGACGAGAAGTCACAGCAGACGACGCCGAGGTCGTGGGCGTCGTCGACCTGGGCGAATATGTTGAGGTCCTGCTCGCGCGATGGGCAGGACTCGATTATTTCGTTGCAGTGGAACAGCTGGAGAACGCCGAGGGTGCAGCTGGTCAGGAGCCAGTTAGAGTCGGGCGTGAAGCACAGGCTCTGGATCGCACCCTCGTGCTTTTGGAAACACCTGTTGACATTATATTTTCTTTTCAGTTTTTTCTTTTCGTTTTTTTTTAATGATGAAAGATTGTCGGCCGATGTGTGTCGAGCTTGCCTTATTAAAGTTCGCCGAACCAAGTCCCAGAGGCACACTTGGCCGTTGTCCCCGGCAGTGACCAGGAGGGATGAGTCTGGGGAAAACTTGCTGATCCTGACGGCCTCGCCTCCCGCCTGTACCATCGTGTGAATTTTCGATCCCGACTGTCGACAGAATCACGTCCGCGTTGATTTATTTATAAGGATAAAATTAAGTGAAAGCGATTGAGCGGAAAGTTCGTTTTGTCGAACGGATTTGTTGTAATAGAAAGGCAAAAATCAATGAGAATATAAAACAAAAATTTTGCGTTCGATTGTTGCAGCTTTCTTTTTAAGGCAATGTAAGATTTAGTTTTCTTATTAAACTTTTAATTTAAAGAAAACATCTCCCTAGTAAGTTATAGTTATTCATTAAAACTGCAACACATCAGGAGATACTACATTAATCAAGCAAAACAATTCACTGTCACATTAAAATCCATTTCAATCAAAACATCCAAATTTCCATTCCGACCTTGCGTGCATAATGTAC
This sequence comes from Eupelmus azureus, assembly GCA_030522685.1. Lineage (NCBI taxonomy): Eukaryota > Metazoa > Arthropoda > Insecta > Hymenoptera > Eupelmidae > Eupelmus > Eupelmus azureus. Next base: position 626 of record JAPYZA010004248.1, on the reverse strand, counting down.
TGACCCTGAGATTCCATAATTGCGTGGTGCCGTCGATGCTGGACGAGGCGAGCATCGTCGATTGGGGGCTAACTTTGACCGACGTCACGCCGTACTTGTGTCCCAGAAGCGGCGAGAACGAAGCCTCGATAAAACCTTCGCCAGGCTGCCATTCCCAGACCCTCACTTTCTTGTCGCTGCAAGGATGTTTTTGCACGAATTAGCGCTGGCAGTTTTATCGTTTGATTTGTTTAACTATAGGGAAATTGTTAGATAATGGGAATATTCTGCGAACAGTTGAAAAGGTAAGTTTAGAAGTGAGGGCGATGATTGAGGCTGATAGAATTAGGAGGTCTGTGTGCATTAGGATCGATATGTTTGATTTTGGAAGATGAATAACATGGCGATTGTGTCTTTGTAATGCTTGCTTTAGAAAGAGTTTGTTACTTCATATGCGAATTCGATATTTTATAGAATATATAAAGATTTCATGTGGTACAATTTTTATATTAAAGATTTTTCAAAAAAAACTTTATACATTCCTGATATAGGTGAATGACCAAAGATAATATTTATTTTTGAACTAGGGCAGGGAAATATTTAAAATCGATCTGGAGCAGTCAATAAAAAAGGATGTGATACTAAAA
>JAPYZA010004247.1:3727-29345 GCA_030522685.1 Eupelmus azureus | reverse complement strand
AAAAACAGCCAAACCGAAACGACCACCCCCGCACCTCGTTGCCTCGCACCAGAATGAAAAGCGCGCTCTCGAAAAAGCAGCCCTCCCATCGATTTTCCCCGTCACGCGCGCGCGTCAGCCGTAAAAAGAGATTCACGCGGCCGGCCAAATGAAAAGGGCCGGCTGAACCGACGTTCGTGTAAACCATTTATAAGCTCGAAAAACCGGTCGAGCAATTTTAACGAGTAGCCCCGGCTCTTAAACAGCCGGCTACCAGCGGTTATCGTGCTTTTTTACGAACGCGCGAGGCTGGCTGCAATAAAAAGCGCGACGCTTAATCAAGCGAAACCGGACGCGTGCCGGAGCTTTTGGCTCGTTGGGGGCAAGACGAGGGGTAGGTCGGGCGCGATGCGCGGGATTTTCGCGAGGGGTAATTAACATAATAAATCCTGGGTGAGGGGAAGCGGAGATTTCGAAGGGGCTTGCTTTTTGTGCGGTCGAGTTTTCTTCGGAGTCGCTTGATTAATTGGTTTTGTGGACGGGGGAGGGGGGATAATTTGCGAAGAGGTTAGTGTTGTTCGCGGGAGGTGGTTTACTGCGTTTGCGGTAGGATGGGCTGAGGGGATTGGGTTGAATGACGGGATTAGAGGTGTGGGTATTGGGATAATTGAGTCGGGCTGATCGAAAATTGTTTAATTAAGTAAAATAGTATTTTTTCATGTTTGTTTTTGAATATTTTTTCAATTAGAATATTAAAGTTTATTAATGTATAAACGTTTATAAATAAGTTTTTTTTTTAATTTGCTAAAGCTATCTCTTAGATGTTTCTTGTTAGTAATATAGATAATATTGAAATTTATAACGAACGCGATAGATAATTGATTAATAAGAATTATATAACACTAAATTAAAGAACTCTTTAGAAAGTTAGAAGGTACTTTTTTCTGTACTTTACATACAAAATATAAATTTTTGTACATTGGTAGATTGTAAGACTTTTATCTACATTATTTATTAATTGTGCAGCAGAATTTTTGCATCCTTTTTTATATTACGTTTTTATTAAAAGGTTTGTTATATGATACATTACTTGCAAGCGTATAGAAATTAATGTAATCCTTTGCCCTGCAGGTACTGTCTACCGCAAACGTATCTGCGTAAGCGATATATAGACGTATAAACGTTAGTAAAGTGATACATCAGAGAAAATTCCGCACCAAGCGAGGTCTTTAGTATGTAATAAATATTTTATTTTGTATTTCACTTTTTACTTACAAGTATTTTTAATTTTAATATTTTATACGCAAATTTTTAATATTATATATATCTATGATTGATAAAAAATTGAATCACGTCTATGCATCACCTTGATTGTCGTGCACAAACTGCACTGATGAGTTCTAACGATGATAAATATTGATAGTTAGCTTCTTTTAAAATTAGTTACGAAATTTCCTTGAAAGTTGAAAGTGAAAAATTAATTAAAAAATGAAATTAATAATGTTGCCTTTACAAGATCTGAAGTACTAGTTTCATTTAAAACATTACTACAGGTGCTATGGAGCTTATTGAAATTATTAAAGCGTTGCATAAAGCAAGATGTTGGAGGATATATATATCTCTGTGTACTTAATCTACAAACTTCGCCAACTGGATTCAACAGCTGCACGTTTAAGTAAATTTATTTAATTAACGTGTAACTTCAAGACTTTAGCTTAAAATAACAAGCTCGCATATATTGTAATTTTAGCAATACAAATTCAATGCATAAAAATAATTAACGTATATATATACCGTATATATTATATTTTAACTTTTTCTCGATTGCTTCCGTTTACTTTCATGCATTATAAATTAGTCTTAACTAATACGAGGTATTTTATTACATTATATTTTTATTATAAATCTATATTAACAATTTACTTGATTTCAGTTTTAATTACTTAAACTTCAGTAAGCAAAAACGAAATGAATAAATCTCTACAATCCCATAATCCACAAGCCATTTTATATTTCCTCTCCCAGCAAATACCTAGCGCACTCATCGCGCGTTACTCCACTGCCTAGCTCCCCATTTAATTATTTAGCTAAATGCGTAAATTTTTAAATCCATTACACGCCGGAATAGCGCGGCGCGCTTTACGCTCGCTCCGGCTACTTTGCATAATAAAGGATTGAATCCGAGCCACCTCGCGAACGGCCCGCTCAAAGACATCCCCTTAATACACGCGCGCTCGCCCATTTTCATAATTAAAGTATTCGCGTCCATTTCCCCGGAAAATCGCCCGCGTGATATAATGAAGTGATGTAATAGCTTGGGCGATGGCCTGCTTTAAGGTCTGACTGTTGAGAGGACAACGGCTTTACGCATGAGGCGATCGTAAAAAGGGCCGATACGTGCGCGTTTATTTTGCATTACGCGCGACTAGCGTTTTTGTATGGGAGGTGATGCTTTGCTGTAAGGGAATTTTGAACGGTGAGCTGAGAGGTTTACGGCGCGGATCGATTGCTTTTGAGGATTATGGGTGTCATTTGTGTTTTTATGGGTCTGGGTTTTTGTACGGCGGGTGTAAAGTATGACGACGTTGGCGCGTTTTGTGAAAGTTTTAAAAGTTGATGGGTGTATTGAATTATTAAAAATTTTATTTTGTATTCGATGAAAATAAAATTTTAATTTATTTATTAAATTTCAAATTTAAATTTTAGATTTTAAATTAATTTAATATTAAAACATATTTCAACTGAAGTTGGCAGTACCGTTTTGTAATTTAACTCTTCATTTTTCAGTGACACTAATTAAATCGAAAATAAAGTTAGCTGCAAGAATTGACAAGCCAACTTCAAACAAATCACCCGCAATAAATCCACAATATTTAATCTGAAACAAATAAATACAAACTTCACTGCGCATTACTCCCAACTAAAAAAAATCATTACAGCTGCGCCGTCCGTACGACGGCTCAAGTTCCGCAAAGAAATTTAATAAATAGCCGATGAAAAATATAAGAGCCCGCAAAGTGTGTACCAAACTAGTTTTTACAGAGCCAAGTTTAATAAAACTTTCTTGCCGCGCGCGCGAGCCCCTTTCATTACTATGTACAGCTCGAGAGCAAAGTAAAAAAAAAAGTAGAAAGAGCAGCGAGAGGAATTATATCCTCCGAATCTGCATCTCTCCAGCCCAAGAGTGCTTGACGAAAAATTTTCCGCGCACTGGCACGCCGGGACTCTTTTCTCATCGAGCGTGAGGCGAAAGTTGGCGGGAAAATTCAGAAGCCGCTGCGACGAGCTCAGACGGCCAAAAGACGCGCGGGGAGATTTGAAAATTTCTGATTCTCGTGTCCGAGGGGAGTGGGAGAAGCGAGCCAAGTGCTATTCCGTGTTAATTCAGTCATAAATATGCATCGGTCGGATGGCGTTTGCCTTTTTTTCGTCTTCTCCCAGTGCTCCATTCTTGCCGTCACACTCGTGTTTTAACTGTCTGTATTATATCCGTCCTTGTCTTTCTATCTCGGCTGGGATTTCTATTTTCGTTTGGCGCCGGAGCCAGGGTCGCACTTGACCAGGTTTTGTCTTATCGCCGTCTCTCAATATTTGCATTATTCATAAGACAGAGCAAAGCGATTTCTTAATTAAAAAGGTTTTATTAACACAGCAAATTAAATCCGGCATTTAATTTCGTTTGATTGCAAGCCGGACTTGAGCCAGTAGGTCAGAGCTGGATTCGACCGTTTGAGCGTGTACTTCCGCTGTTTAATTTTTATAATTGACACTGATTTGGCGTTCTTTACGTATTTCAAAAACTAAAAAGAGTCTTTCATAAAATCAAGTCTATCTTTAAACCTTTTTTTTTAAAACTATCCAATTACTTATTTACTTTTACCTCAATGCTCCCAAAAATACACGCAGATGCACATTAAAAACTTATTTATAAAACATACCCCTCGCTCCAATTAGATTTGACATCACTAACCGTACCGCCAGCCTCATCCTTTGACAACTCAAACTTCCATCAGCTATTAAGACTCTCCCTCGTCCGCTGAATATAAGTTAGCCTCATCGCTAATGTAAACATTGATCGATAGCTCCCTGGAACCTTTCCACTTCTCCTCCTCCCCAGCTTCTCAAACATCCCCCTTCAAAAGCTCTCACAGAAAAAAAAACGCTCTGTTTTGCTAGCGCAGTAGTCGAGCCTGACAGCCGCGTCTTTGAAATTACAGTCGGCAAGGCTGAACCGCTTATTTTACGCACACGCGCGTCGTTTTCTTCCTCGACGAGAGCGCGACACTCGTCTTTCGCGGCGAAATTCCTGCCGGAGGCGGCTTTTTGAGGATCTGGCGCCTAATTTGATTACGCGTGTAATTTACACGAGGAGCTCTTTCGACTGCGACGATACGCTCTTGTAATGAAAGCTCCGCTGACGGAATTCTAGAGTGGCTGGGTTTTGATGCGACGGAAAGGTGAACGACACCGGCTGAATTTTTTTTAAGAGGAGATAATTTTTAAAATGTTTTTTTTTTTAAGTAGTTTGTGTATTGTGATTACTATGGAAAGTGCTTTAATTAGAGAATTTACATTTTTGAAAATGAAGAGAATTATTCGTCTATTCTTGAAGTGATTATCCTAAATACAGCGAGCAGGTCCTTTTCAAGTTTTGCAAATTTATAGATGTATGAATGAACGAGGGATGCATTTGACGCAAGAGAGCGGAAGGAGAGGCGTATATAATGTTTGTATATGATAAGTAAATGCAAAGCACCGTTTTAGTGTGTACCCTATTAAGTCTCCTTTGACTTATTTGACATTTTGAGAAAGTAGGGTAGATTTAATTAGTTCTAGTAAATTAAACTAGTTAAATCGAATTTCGCTACGAGCTACTTTAGAGGTGAAAGATTATCTAATTAGATTAGTCTAGTTTTCATTAAATTTCTTTAATCGCGATCAAGGTACTAAATTTCTGATTTTTTCTAAAAATCATAAGTTGCGTGAAAAAATCTGTTAGTTTCAGATTACAGGTTTTTGAAAATTGTTTGACATCTATTTTCTCCAACTCACGCGTGAAATTGAGAAGGGTATGAAAAAACTGTTTCTTCACTAAAGTAAGGAACAAGAATAGTTATGGATCAAGGGATAAAAATCGATTTTTTTTTATGCGAGATTTATGTTTGAGCACAAGTGTCAAATCATCATCATCTAAAAAACCTTTTTTCTTCCCAAGTTTCTAATATATATGTGGTATTGTTGAAAAGACGCCTTTTCTATGCACGTTTTAGAGAAAGTATTTTTCTGACGATGTACTATTTTCTTTTATTGATTTAACAATTATTTGAAAAAATAAAAACGTTCGAAGCATACGTAACATCACAAGTATTATATCTGTATGGCGTGAGCAAACGTGACGGCACACGAATATTTACGACGATTATATCTTTATTTTTAATCGTCGAATAAAAAAAAAAAAAAATAAAAAGTCGAATGTTTTTCAAAATAATAGTTTATCTTAATCCAGACGACTTTTCAAAAAGATACTTTAACCAAATCAATTAAAAACCAAAATCCCTTAAGAAAACATCAATCACTCCGATATCATCACACCATCTCCCTTTTCCGCTCAACACTGCAGTCAAGCACTGCGATCCAAGTATTTAGAACGCGCGCAAAATTTCCGGACAACAAAGCGCGTTTGCGCGCCACTGACTCCTATAAAATTTTAAGGATGACGAAATTCACGTATATAGCGCTAAGTATACGTATACACGTACTTCTTCGCATTCAAGCAGCCCTGCGCGATTATTACGACCAATAAATCTGTCACGGGCTTTTCGGCCGGACGAGCAGCCAGCGACTTTCCGCCTTCTCTTATCGCCGGAGGACAGACGTCGCCCGGAATTTTCGCGCCAGCGAGCGAAATTTTGTACATTTCTATTACGCCCTGGGTGTGACGCTGCATTTAAAAGGGGACGGGTTCTGGAGCTTTTGGATTTTACTTTTTTTTATGGCTTGTAAAGGCTTGGGTTGTTCTTTTGGGTCGTGGAGAATTGATCGGTTTTGTTTTTATGGAAAATCTGTGGGGGGTTTTGTTTGATAGTTTTTGAATGGCGGTTTAGTTGATGGGATATATGTATAGTTTTGATTTTTATTATTTTTGGTAATTTGATTAAATGCTTTAAAACGATTTTATAAATATTTTGTACTAGTAACTATGGATATTTCGATTTTTAAATTTAAAAAAAAAAACAAAAAAAAGTTTTTAGTTTTTTAACAAAAATGTAAAATTTTAACTTTTTGCCTTTTAGAGAATATCGTCAACTTGTTCAGTTTCGAGTAACATGTGTTAGCGCGTAGTGTACTTTAATAAAATGAAAAAATCCATCAAGTGATTTAAAATTTCGCCGATAAAAGTGCCTTCAATCAAAGGGTATACGGGAAAAAATTCAGGATTTAGCAAACTGCAGGGTTAGAATTTAATAAAAAAGTGTCGATAGTGCCGACAAAGAACGGATTTTTTATCAAAGTGGATCATGGACTCGAATTTCTAATTGAAAACATAGTACAGAAATCGCTCAATAAATTGCAAAAAAGAAAAGAATAATTTGATTATTTATCACCTTATGTCACATTAAATTCTACTCTTTTAACTACGAATAAAATATGTAAAAATTAAAACTACGAAAAATTTTCATAAATTTTAGATAATATAAATAAGATAAATACGTTTCTTTTTATAAAATACGATCAAATATTCGTAGAAATATCTTAAAACTCTGACAAAATTACTCAAAATGTTTAACTACCTACTAATAACACTAGACTGTATGACGTAATTTCCAATTAATTAAAAAAATAAATCCAAAGTTCGGAAACAATCACCGATAAAGCTGTTAGATATAAATTTAGCAGCAAATAATTGTTATCCAATAATTATCCCGAGATAAACCTCACAAATTGCGAATTACACGGCACACTACTCGCCGAATTTAAAATCCGACCACCTCAGCTCACTTTTATTACACGACTTGAAAACAATTACGCAAACTACTTTCCCCCTATATCCTTTTCTCGTTATGAAATAACACGTTGGCTTAAGTCGAGATGGAATTTTCTCTAAGCAAACGCCCGTGCGTGAAATACACACACAAAAAAAAAAATTAAAAATAAAAAATAATCGAAAAAGCTCGAGCTTGCGAGCGTCAAGAGCTTTTTTTCAATTTCCATCTGCCAGCGGCGTATAATGGAACTTGCGCCTGGCACTCACCTTCTGCCTATCCTTCATAGATCCCCTGCCGAGTACGGCCATCTTGCACATGGTCTCCTCCTGGAGCCGCTTCATGGAATTGCCTTTGGGACCCAGCAGCTTGCCGACAAAGTTGAACTGCAACAGACACAAAAACGATTTGATTTAAAACAATTTGAATGACGGAGGTGATTAGGATGTTTTAGTGGCTGGCCCTTTTTCCTTCGGTTTTTCTTTTGACTGGGATATTAATTAGTCGGTTTGATTGACCGGGAAAATTGGATCGCAGAGAAACGTTCTTTTAGAAAACTTCATTTTGCGAAAGCACTTTTCTCCGTTCTATAACTAATTATGCTCTGACATTTATGAAGAAAGAAAATTAATTTCAGGTCTTTCTTTGTTACTGTTACAGTTGAATTGTAAAAATTTTTTATTAAGCTTTTAGAATATTATATTTCTGTAAGAGCGCGGAAAAACCATGTATCTCAATTCTTCTTGCTTTCAGCAATAAAGTGAAGTATTAATTTTATTGTAGTAGCATCGATGCGAAATATTTTTTCTTTGTATGTGAAAAGTCATAATAGCGCTCCATTGTGTCGATTTTCTAAGAATCTGTCTGTTAATGCTATCAAACATTAAAACGCAGTTGCTTGACTTTTGATATTTATTTTTTTATTATGTAGGATTTATTAAAATCGAAATTAGGTTAAAGATTTTTTAGAATAAAAACAAATCGATGACTTAAGACTTTTTTTAAAATTGTGTTTGTTTTGGAGCTTAAAGGCCTTTCTTTCACACAAAATTTTGGATTCAAAACTAAAAAATGGAGTTACTATGACAACTTTATGCTTCGCTCAATCTTTTTGAAACTTTTTACTACTTTCTTATAAAAGTAACATATTCGAGCATATAAAAATTGCTTTGAACTATTTTAAAGTAACACTGTAAAATCGATTTTGACAAAATAAAGCTACTTGATTTTTTTAAGAAGCCACATGTTTATTCGTTTAAATAAAATTGATATTTTAGTTATACGTAATATATCTAAAATATTGTACTATTAATAATTTGCTTCTAGTATTTGATACCAATAATGGCAAGCGCATTAAAACTTATAAAGCAAAGTTAATAGAAAGTATAGACCGGATCTACGGCTTGGTATTATGACGTACTAAAGTTTCATTATGGCACCACTTGGTTGCATCAGAATTATGACATTATTTTGATCTGATTTTAAAAAGTTTATAGGAACAATACTCGATGCTTTAAAGCGCACATAAACCAAAACCATAATTCGTTAAAATTTGTTGCATAAAAATTTATTATCAATGTAAGGACACTACAAAAATTTAGTTTAATAGGTATTTCTGCAAAATTAGTTTTCATTTAAGGAGCATTATGAATTTCACAGTAAACCGCACTGCAGAGGCTTTAACGAGAAAAGCTTAGATTAAAAATTTTTTATTCCATTAATAAAACTTTTAATAAACATAAATTTTTCAAAGTGCACAATAAAATCTATGACAAAATTGCTAGTAATTCCAACTAAAAAGCTTACTTCCTAACGTCCCTAAACATGTCAAAAAAGCAACTCATTTCACACAAAAGACATTCACCCACATAGCCCTACCTCGCTCTCATATAAAACTTTCTGTCATCGCGTTCAACCATTCTCTTTAAACACTTAAAAACAGATGCAAATTTCGCCTTCCTCTACAACACACCCACACACACATACGCACACGGAACTCCAATTACCGAATGCTACGAAAGAGATGAACTTAGTTCGCGGCACGCACGGGGGGGGGGGGCTGCAAATGCACGAGGCAGCCTGGCAAAGGCATAACAAAACAGACTCGCGCTCAACTAGTTAGTGCGCGGAACATTCGTACGTGTGTAATTGTATTTTACCTAATGTAGAAGCGCAAGGAACTTATTACTCGCAAAGCAGATTTGGAAAGTTATGTTATGAGGCGTTTCTCGCACGGCCTGCCAGCAGCCGACGCTCGCTCGCTCGCGCGCCAGCTACCTACTTTGCGCCCCCTGAAAGGAACTTAAAGGATTTGACGTCGACGCGTCTTGCTAATGCTACGGGTCCACTGTGTGCGCGCGCGCGCGCCGTGTGTATGCGACTGTTTCCTACTCTCCGGGATTTGTTTGATAGCGAGCGACGGGCCCGAGATTTTCATGGCTTTGCAGGAGGCTGGCTTTAATAAGCGCTTTGTTTTGGTGAGTGTAATGCGACGGATTGCTTTAAATATTAGGTGTTTATTTGAAATAATGTGAGAATGTACAAATTGATTATTTACGTTTTGTAAGATAAAATTTTTGGCTGTGTGCAGTTGAAAAGTGTGAGAGAAACGTAAACTCTTCATTTGCGCGCATTCAAGTAGAGAAACAGGGGCTTAGTCAGACCTGAATAGACGTTTTTCGCTCTGTTCACTCGCTTAGTTTTTTTTTTTAATTATGCTGATTAGAAAGACTATTTTTCTAAGGATAGGATCTTTCTTTAAGCATCAAGTATGTTTTCTTTTCATCTACATATTCCTTTCTGAATCAAAACACTGAGTACCGCCGGGTCAACATTTTGTGTGCGTTTTAAGTAGGGCAGTAAAGTGGCTTTTCATTTTACTTTAGTTTGAGTGAAAATAAATTCAGTCTTTGCAATAAACTTTGCGGATTTAAGAAGACTCTCGACTCTAAGATAATGTTTTTTTTTTTTTAAGGATAAAGAAATATTTTTTTAATTCAGCAATTGTTTTAAAACATTTGATATGTTTAACATAATCATCGCCTTGGTTAGTAATGAATGTAAGGTGTGACAAGAACACTTGAAAATTATAATAAAGTAGTTAAGGGATCACATACGATCGTGCATTCGACGTAGGAAGTTCAAAATCTCATTTCAAATGAAATTTGAATACATCCAAAGTTTAACTGTAAAATTAGATCTTCCCTCGGTTACACCGGCTCAAAATTTTTCTTTGATAACTTGAAAACTTTATTACAATTACAAAGAAAAGAAACTATAATTATATAAAATTATTTATGAGAGGATAATTATTAATCTTGCAAAATAGTAAGTTAATAGTAAGTTCTTAGTTTACAAATTGTAACAACATAAAAGTGATTAACGTGAATAAATAAGTTGACAGTAAAAAAAATTGTCAGTCATAAAATACTTTATGATGAGTTAGTTATCAGCTGTTTTAAGCGTATTTAAAGTTTGAAAAGTTCTTGTTCATTAAGAAGTGTATTATCTAGGGTTAAAAAATTAAGTTGATCAAAAACTTTTTTCGCATTCCAAGCGATTATGATAAAAACTTCAGCTCTTTCCTTAGCTCTATAACAGGTCGGACATTCACCTAACTTTTCGATGAACTAAAGGAGAGTCGATTTAAACAAAATCAAAGTTTCTTGCATCTGCTAAATACCTTATTATTCAGAACTTTTAAATAATGCAATTATGTAATTTTATAACCTACTTTTTCAGAGCTTTTTAAAAAGCCACGTCATCTATAATTATTTACACGCAACAATACTAAAGTTTTATTTTTCATTTATTACATAGGAACTATCCATCAAAACGCGCACATCCATCAATAAAAGATTGTCAATAGAACGTCAAAAAAATCTTTGTCCTTATACAATTTTGTTATTCAGATAGTGCCAATAAAACACACGTACACTATTCAGTTTCAAACACAAATATTGCTTTAACATTGCAATAAAGAAATTTAAATGACATTTTTCGCTTTTACTGAAGAGTTACCAGAGGCAAATAAAATTATACATTTTATTGAAATTTCAAACTATCCTCCAAACTAAATATAAAAATTGTCCAATTTGATACCAAACTCAATTTTTTCTTATCTAAGAACCTACCTCCCCTACTCCCGCAAAAGCCACCGAAAAGCTGCATCCTACTTTAGAAATAAGCCACGTTTTTCGAAATTTTTATCAAAATCGTAAATCGCTTAACGATCTAACCCGAACAACGAAAATACACGCCGAGCTCGTCCGGATCGTAAGTAAGTCTCGTATCCGCGGAGTTTTGTGTTCCCGGCCTTGCATTCGGCGCACGTCCGAGCTTTAGCCGACCGCACTTTTACGAGCCTCGAGAGCTCGGCTCGATTTGCATCGCTTTAATTAAGCCGATCGCGCGCAAGGAGATCGACGTCATATTTCCAATCAACTCTTGTTCGCGATCATTTCGCCTTTATTTATTTTTTTTTCATTTTATTTTTGTGACGTGCGAGGATATCTGACGACTACTGTTGGCTATAATAGAGAGGGGCGATGTCAGAAGAACACGGATGAAGCCATTTTCTCTCGTAGAGTTGAGTGCTTGAGAGGTATAGAGTCGGTGCGTTTATGCGTGCAGGATAAATGTGCTTTGTGTAGGAGGATGAGAGAGAGAGTATGGGTGCATTGTGGATTTAATTAAGAAAAATTTAATTATTATTGTGAAAATGCGTGTAAAATGAAACGTAAAATTGTACACTTGCTAAATTTTATTTTTAATTAGTTGGATGGGTCCAAATTTTTGTGCATGTTCATTTTTATATTTTTGATTAAGTTTCATAATTTAAAAAAAATGATTATTTTATTAAAGATACTAAACACCGTTGCGTAGGTTTTAAATAAAGAAATTATTTGTAATACACTTTTAGATAAATCCGTATCTTGAAAGAATAAATGGATTCCAAAGAATTTTTACTCTATTACCAGTTCTCACTTATTTATTAAATATAATATTTTGCTTCGCACAAAAATAAAAACAGACATTGTTTATTGATGTACATTTAAAATAATTCAATAAATTCGTATAATTAAGAACTCACTTTATTTTAAATTTATTTAAACCAAACGAGGTCAATCGATATATTTTTTTGCATGTTCGCATACACGCAAGAACATACACGAACACGCGCGCATACACGCACAAGTACATTGATAAACTTGTCGAGGTATACGCACAAAAACATTGCCCCACTCTTACTTCTATCCAACCGCTCCCAAAAACATTCACTTCTATTAAATATCCCCCGCTCCAGTCCTTACCCAAAACCATCCCACAACAACGATTCTCAATAAAATCTAAAATAACAATAATCGCCCCAGCCGCGGATTTGTATCTCGCGCCACGATAATAACGCACCGAGCCACCACGACTTAATGGGCTATGCTACGGCATAGAGAAGGGAGCCTGCGAGATTAGTACGCAGAGTCAGCAGGATAATGCCGGGACGCAGTATTGAGACACGTTCTTGCGTATTCCGGTGCTGCTTCCCTGTTTGCCGGAACGTACACGCGTACACGGCAGGAGATAGGGATGTAATGTAAGGATCTGCATGTTATTTGACGCTGGGTATTGCTGGGAGAGTGAGAAAGGGGCTGTTTATAGCTTCGGGAGAATCGATGGTGGGCGAGCTGCTTCGCGGAAGCCGATTGGTAAGAGCTGGGGATTAGAAATGGAAATTATGAAAGTTTAGGGCGGTTTGATGGGTTTTGGGTTGATTGATTATTGAAGGTTGGAGTGAAGATTATTTTGAGAGGATAGTGGGTGTGTAATTGTTTGTAGTTAATTTGGTTATAATTGTAGTTCATAGTAAATTTTTCAATTTACTTGAGCAATATTGTTCTGAGAATATTGATTCTTTTACATTCGGACAGGTGCACGACAGAAGAAATAAAAATTTACCTATTCAAAACAGCGCAGAGCAAAACTAAAGCGAACAATGCTCTGATGGAATAAACTAATTTTCCTGAGCGCTTTTATTCGGTTAGCACACATCTACGCAGGTCCCGGCACAGCCATGAAATTCTACAGCGCAAAGAGAGAGGTGTCTGAACTTCAATTTCGACTTTCAAAACAGAATCTCCCGCCCTTTGTTTGCCGCGCTCGCCTCAAACACACATGAAAACTCTATTCCCCCCACCCTTAAAAACATGTGATAATTAAAAAAATCCGAAGCCGCGGAGAAAATTCAATCTAGCCTACCCGGCGACCCCCCAAGACAACGGCAAAAAAAAACTTCCATCACCGTGAAAAATAACGTCGACGGCCATTAAAAGAAGAAAAAAAGTGTACCAGCGCCGATCTCGAGGGCTTTGCGCACAATGAAGGGAAGGAGAGAGAAAGGGGGGAACTAAACAACAATCGCTCCGGATCTCGACGTCGCGAGCGCGTGTATCTGGAAACTTGTGTATTTTGCGCTATAGAGAAGCCCAGAGCGACAGCGGAGTTTGCGTAGGGAAAACATATACGTCAATCGACAATTAATGTAGATTTCCCTTGAGTGGTGGAGAAAGAGAGAGCGTGTGAGAGTGTGTGAGAGTGTGTGAGAGCACGACACAAGAATGAAAGCTTGGATGGAATCTGTGAGTGCGTTTCGCGGAGAGGATATTATTTTAACGTTATAAAATATGTGGGATATTTTTTAATTAAATTTTTATTTATTAGAATGCTTGGTAAAAAATGTGAATGTGTGATGGGTGATATTAATGTTTCTTTTTAATGTTTGAATAATTATGAGCGGTTTTTCTTTTAGAGTACTAATACGAGTCTTTCGACGTACAAAATTATGTATAAATTACATATTATGCATAAGTTCAAAATTTGCTGTTAGCGTATAAACGGGTCATTCCGGTAAAGATTAATAATTATACTAAACACAAGCTTTAATCAAACTTTGCCATATTGGACGAAACATATTCGCATGACTAAATAACCAGATAATTAACAAACACAACCTTCAATCAGTACTTTCTACGTCGATCTCTCCCGAATCCCTCAATCCATCCATATTTAAAGAAATCAGCTCGTACAAAATCACCCTAACCCAGCCAATGAAACAACTATTGATACCCAAAAATACCCAAAAACCCGCACGTGCTAAATTTTAATTCAGCCCCCCTGCCACGCATCTAATTCGGCCGGATGCCATTAATTTGCCAAAGCTCGCGCGCAATCGATTAACTTTCTCAGAGAGCGAGAGAGCAGGGGAAGGGAGCTAGAGTCGAAATGAAGCTTTACGAGCTCCGAAATAACCGTCTTACGTGCGCCGAGCATTAGCAGCTATTATCGAGCCTCGCTGCTGTGCATAATCGTACGTGCGCGCGAGGTGCCAAATGGCGCGTCTATAGAAGGAAATACGGTCGTTAGTAGCTGCCGTGAATTAAATGGCCGAGGCTCTTGAGTTGTAAGCCCGGCTCTGTGTGTTTACTAGGCTGCGCGGATTGTTTGTTCTTTCGCGAGGCGGCTGTGGCTTTTATTGCTCGGTGAGAGAGCTGCTAATGGCTGGTTGAGATTTGGGGGATTGTTGGATGTGGTAAAGCTTGGGTTGGTTGAGATTGTTTTTATGAAATTTAAATTTTGAATTTGGCTGAGTGATTTTTTCTTTTGGGCTTGATGGATTGATAATTTTTAAAAGTCAAATTTGTCCCCTCGACGCCGAAAAGCTCAATATTCAATAAAAGCGTCATCAATTTTACAAACAGCTTTTCAAATTTGCACTGCTATCCGTAAGGGAAACAAAGCAGCAATTTTCGAAACCTTTAGACTGTTAATTTTATAAAAATAAAATGAAATCTGCTTTTTTAACTCCGGGCACTAAAAGCTTTTTTCTGATGAAAAAACTTTTACGACGCAAAACCCTTTTGCTTTTAATACTTTTTTAAAAAAAATGTCCCTTAAAATCCGGTACTTCAAATTAAGCTTAATTTACAAAAATTTCAAGAAACCGCCAGCATGGAAGCACCCGCAATAATAATTCCATAATCCATCCACGCCATAAGCCATCTCCAGCCAGCATCCTAATTGCTACAAAAACATCTTTCTTTCCCCCCGTCGGCGGTGCAAATACTTCAGCGGAAACTTCAAAGTTACAAAATTTGGCCAGACCTCGAGCGCGCGCGCTTCAGAGCCCCTTTACAGCGTTTAAGTTTACAAGACTAATTAAGGCCGGCCGGCAAAAAAGGAATACGTGATATCGCGCTCCAGCGCGGGGGCGAAAACTAACAAGACAAGTTTGTTACACGAGAGGAACGAGGGAGCGCTGAATCCCTGATACGTTCCCTTTAACGCATCCTCGCGAGCAAAAAAAAGGAAAAAAATGAAAAAAGAAAAGAACGAATGGGAAAGGCCAGCGGGAGGCAAACTAGTTACCCCGTGATCCTTCAAGGCACGCGCTGAGAGCTCGTGTGTAGAAGACTGCCTAGACCCGAGCTAGCGAGCATTTATAATTCAGCGGGCAGCTGTTTTGCGCGCGCGCGCACCGACAGGCTTGCTATGCAATTATCCCTTCATGCCCGGGCTAAAAAGCGGCGGAGCTCCATCGGTCCAGAGAGTATCCCTTTTGTAGTTGTTGGATGTGTGTATGAGGAAATGGATGTGGGGTTTTGAATTCTTTGTCAAGATAACGTTTTTTGGCGACTCTGAGACAGAGCCATTTTTGAAGTGGCTCTCTGGTCTCGTTTATGCTGGGACAGTTAAAAATTTTACTTAAATATTGATTTCGAGAAATTGATTTTCTGTAAAATATTAAATTTCAAATCCTAAACTATTGTACTCATTAATATGTATAGTACGCTAAAGATTAATAAATGAAATTATATTGCATTCAATAAATCATAGCGTTAAAATTAAACGAGCAACAGAATTAATTTATCTTACGAAAACCACCTTCACAAAACTCTTTAAAAAAATTAGTGTTTCGCCAAAGGATCAAGCCCACTTTTTGCCGTCAAACTTCAAAAACGCTTCCAAATTACACGCGGCAACGTCGCGCGCGATGCAATTTTCACCCAAGCTAGAATGTCGCTCGCGTGTCCTTTTTAATTATCCATTACGCATACTTTTCGTGTGTTTAGCATAACGCGAAAAAAGAGGCGAAGCTCCGGGAGAAAATATTGCGAGTGTACAGTTGAAAAAGTGCGGGGCTGCGCGCGAAGGGAGCAGTGAATGCTAAAACTCGCCGCAGCTCACTTCCCAAAAGGAGGGAAAATAAACGTATTTTCGCGAGAGAGAAAGAGACGAATCGTGCGGTCAGAGGGCCGTAGGCGGAAATAAATGCTTGTGCACCCTGGAATTTTAATGAAGTTCGCGCGGCGTGTACATTGCTCCCGTTTTTTCACTCCCCTTTCGTCTACGCACTTGTCATTTACATTAATTTTGCGAATCTTTCGCGCGTTGTTCAATTGGAAGCTGCATTTTTTCGTGGCTTCAGGGGAGCGTAGTCTAAATGACGACGATATTTTTTTAATGTCCAAAAAAAATAGCAAGTTACTTTTAGGAACGATGGGTGAACGTTTTTCAGTCTGGAATTTTAGAAAGAAAGAGTAAGGAAGAGAGCAATTTATCAATGTACTGTGTTATTTCAGTCGACTGGACGTTAATGGAAATTGAAACAAGTTACCGATCTTTTATTGGAAGAAACGTCGCTCGTACACGGAAAATATTACTAGAAGATTATTTGCATGAATTACCGATATTTATGACACTCATAAATTCTGATAAATATCGCACGTTGATGCACTAATGGATTTTGCTTATATTTCATTACGAGTTTTTATTTAATTTACGTACGCGCCAACAATAATGTAATAATTAATACTGGAAAAAATCTCTCTTATAAACTTATGCATCAATTACAAAAAGAAACCATCGTCAAAAGCAAATATATTCCATATCGACGAAGCCGTCCGCGTTGAAAAAGACCAGCGGATGAACACATAGCCAGCAAAAGCGAGAAAGCTCCGTTTGAAGTGACGGAGAAAAATCGGGTAATCGGACTGTCCCCTTTGATTACACATCTTTTGCCAAGTTAGCCCAGCGGCAGTGACGATAGTGGCCACATCGATGTGGAGCTCTGCGACCCTACCGAATCGTATTATCATCTTCGACTGACGTATCGACAGCCGGAGAATTAAGTGTCAATGGCAACGGCTGGCCAGCGGGTCACTGTCATCGGCAGTAATTTGAAAACACGAGTTCGTTAGCGACAACAGCGGCTTTAGTTTCCGGAAAAATTGTAACGCTGGCTGTAGTTCTTTTCTTTTTTGAGGTGTAACAACTTTTTGCGTGAGAAGAATGTCAAAAATTTGATGAGAATACATTTGTAAAAGAAATTTGATGGGAATACATTTGTAAAAGAAATTTGATGACAGGATGGTGATTTGCAATGTATATAAATTAACTTTTACATTTCTTTTCTTTTACGTTTGGATAATTAGTTGAAAAGTATTTTTCTTTATTTCTCAATGAATCTCAACAATTATGGTCGCTATTGTAATGGCGCGATGAATACGCATACTTCATCGATAAAGCAGAGGCATTACAGAATTAATGCATCACCTCACAATTGGATTGCACAGCGCTAATTGAACGCATTCGACCGCGCAACAATATTGCATTGTTTAGCCCATGCCCTCATTTAGAATTCTCCATCTGGAATTCAGTGTTCTCTGCAGCCCAAGAGCAACGTCCAACTTGTACAAACAAAACTTCCTAGTTTCCAACGGCACCGCAGAAAACGTTTCCATCTATCTCCGCCCGCAGTCCCAGCGCTGACAAAACTATTAAGCATTACGAGCGCGCTAATAAAATCCATAAATTTTACGACGGCCATTTAATACCTCTCAGATGAAAACAATGATACCCAATATAGATAAGTCCGCGAACTATCAATTCAGCGGCGCTTATCTCCGACTAACATCCATAAAACGCCGATCCCTCGAAATCACGCAGCTAAATTCCTTATCTTCGTCTTCGTACTGACGTACTGACAGAAACTGACTTCGGCAATCTGTTCATTAGACGATAAACAACTCCCCCTTGGGGCTGCACCGACGTAATCGATTCTCCAATCACGACCGATCCCGTATATAAACCCGCCGGCCAGATCGATTTCACCCTGGAAACGTACAAAGCCCTCCCCTGACTTGGTCAGCCAAAGCATCTGTCAATCCAACGCTAGGCCAAGCCAAAATGGTCAACGGACCTCACTTACGTCCAGAGCGCGCAACAGTCGAACTCATAAATATGGCACGACGGGGTAAATTGGATGCAGAGCACGCTTCCGTCCTCTCTCGTCTCTACAGTCTTGCGCACAAAGGGTGTACCGGGCGCCCAGAGGCGCGTGGCATTAAGCGACAAACTGACGAGAGCTGCTTTCTCTAGCCGTGGCCAGGTCTACGTTGCGAGAGCTGGGAGGCGTGTAAGCAGCTGCTGTAGACCTAGAGAGCCGGAGCCGGCTTGATTAAAGGTGGAAACTTGGAATATTTATACGCGCGCCTCCTTGAGGTGCTCGGAAGTTTTAAGTAGGCCATAAATAAAAGAGCTGAGAGGGAGCGAGGGAGGAGGATAATTTCGATACATCGTCTTTATTATACGCGGTGTATAACGCCCTGAGAGTCATTAAGTGCAAAGCTCGCGCCAGCAGTTCTTTTATGCAGCGATGAATTTAAGGAAGCAGAGGCTTTACAAGAGCTGTATTTATATTTTAATGAAGAGATCGTGATGGAGATGGATGCTGCTGCTTTTGTGAAACAAGAACTTTGTTGCTGGGAAGGGTTGGATTAGCCGATTTCTGGTTTAAGTGCCTCTAGAGTTGAAAGAGACTGTTTAACGGTCGGCACTTTAAGGCTGCTACAAATAAGGTTGTTATTATTAATAATGAAGAAATGAAGTGACTATGAGGTCGTGAAAAGTTAATCGAATTTACATCCTTTGTGGATTTGAAGCGGGACTGTCACTTCCTACTTCTGTGATTTGTTCTCATCAACGAACATACTAAGTATTATTTGATGATAAGAAAGATTTTTATAGTACTCTGACCCTCATTAATAATTACGAAAGATAATAAAGCATTATTGTTTTTCCTCGCCACCTAATCTTTTGTATCGATAAAATAGTGTCGAAATCGCCTACGATCACGCACGAAGCCAGTGGAGGCCGAAATTTCGCGATTGATAATCAGCGACTGCCGCACAGTGTACGTTTGGTGTACCGCCGATTTGTCATGCATCATTTTGCGCTATGTGCTCCCAGAGGAGAACCACCACCGGGCAAATACGCGCGAATAAACCGGTTTGCTGATGCTATGCATATAACGAGCTTCCGCCCCGATTATTTACATTCATGTTGTAATTCTATTTAGATTTTTTGAATATCGTTTGAATTTTGGAATCCGTTATGGATTTTGAATTTTAACATTACCAAACCAAATAAAACTTAGTTTTTCTTTTAGCATTTAACGATTAATTGATTCTTCATGTACTTAATTTAACCCTACTGCTATCCAATATTATTGGTTACAGATTAAGACTCGGTCTAACCTCAATTAGGAATTTTTCAGCCCAGCAAACGATATTCAAAACCACTGCTTAAATCAAGGAAACACAAAGGAGCTTACACGCTCGTATATATAACGCCGTCAACTCGTTAAAAAAGTTTATCAGCTCTAAAGCCAGCCAACGCAACTGGCGCTCTTAATTCTAAAATCACATCGCCGAAACTCGATAAAACTTTATAAGCCAACCCCGGCAGAGAGTGAGCTCAATATTCTTAAAAGCAAAATGAATCTCGAGCCCAGCATCGCTGCGTGTGTACCCTTCTATCTCGTCGCGGTGAGGAAAATTCGTTGGATCGATCACTCCAGTGGATAGGGGAAGGAAAAAGCGCTTCTTAAGAAATTTGAGATAAATTATTAATAAATGCATGAGGCAAGCGAGCCGGGTTTACCGTCAGCAGCGTGTTCCATGAATTCTGAAAAGCTGTTGGAAACTCTTCTTTATGTGGTCTTAAGGTATACAATAATGTACAATAATCTATAGTACTTATAATGGCTAAGGAATCGCGGATTTATCAGTTTTATAAATCTGAAATTACCATACAAATTTACTTATAGTTTTCTATTCAACTTCGTGCTATATTTTCTTGCTGAATCCATTAAGTTTCAAACGCCTTATTCACTTAGGCAAGCATAAAAACTATGCTTAACTAGCAGCACAAATTAAAATCTTGTCTAACAATGTACACTTACACTAACCAAAATTAATTCATTATTCCAATATCACTAACTCCACCATAAACTACAAAAAATCGCAAGAAATAAGCTCACCTAAGCTCATCTGAATCCCAAAATCAACTAGACCCAAACCGCGGCCGAATTCAATCCAACTAACACGATACACCACCTAACCACTAGCTAATGAATAACCAAACGCGAGCGTGGGAAAGCCGCGACACTTAAGAATTTGTCGCTGGCTTTGCAAATCTCAGGAAAGCGAATGAAACTAGCCATTTCACGCTGCAAAGGTTCCAAGCGAACTCGCGCTCTCTAAACAGCCTGTACACGTCGGGAGTCGCGGTGTATACGAGACCCACTAAATCTCGAGTCATAAATATAGCAAGGGAAGTTTTGACAGCGCGCACGCGGCTGGAAGATGTAGAGAGCGTGCCGGTACTAGTGGAGCGGGTAGAAGTTTGATTTACTCCTTATCGACTGGCAATCGAATTGACGTAGGAAGAGGATAGACTTATGGGTTGCTGGCGGGAGTTTACGTGTTTGTGATGTGTGGAGTGTGATCTTCTGTAATTTATTTGTAGTCCCCAAAAAATCAACATAAAGACGAAAATTGCAGATTAATTAATGACTTTGAAATAATACAATCTGAAGTTTTGTTCTGATATTTATCAAACGAATTTTTAAAAATATAAAATTAATATTTTTAATCATCAAAAGAAAGTGCAAACAAATATAATACTTTCTCTAAAGAAAAGTGACAAAACAAAAAAAAAAGGAATAACAATCTCCAAGCGCAACCGAACACCACAGTAAAAGCCATCATCACGATCTCCCGTAGCGACTTTCCGAACGCCAACCTCGCTCTCGCGTGAGATGAATTAACGTTTTTCGCCGCGCGATGATGCCCCACGACTGGCCATTTCTCTGGCGCCAAGATTCCAAATTACTAGCGAGCTGAATCCGGGCCGGATTTCTTTTCGGACGTGAAATCCCGAGCTCGAACTCGGTAACTCTCTTCGACGCGGGAGAGCAGGTGAAAAACATGATGATTTAGGAGGGCAGCCCGAGAAAACGTATGGTACTTATCGCGCCGAACGATGGGGCAAATGTAAGCGCGGAGGCCGCTGGCTGTGTGGATCTTTGACGATTGACCTTAGTTTGACCTCTGTTTGACCTCTGGTCAGCGAAGGATCACAAGATGAAGCGAGGGCGAGAAAGATTATGTCGTTATGAGGTATAATTTCTTACTTGTAATGTACTACGGTTTCGTTTGGTCCCATTTATAAAGCGAACGATCGGAATAAAACACATCTAAATTCGATTACAGGAATTCGATAAAGTTGTACAGTATTGGATATCTGTGCTGTGTTGTTTGTTAATATTGGTCGGTTCATTCAATTAAAAAACGAATTTTTAAAAATGTTATAGAAAAAAATTATAATTTAAATATTATTTAAAAAATTGTAAACTATATTCGTAAGTGAATTATTGCAAATATTTTGGAAACAGTAATATCAATGCATTTGATTGCCTCATTATTGTTACAAGTGAATCCTTTGTGAAGCTATTTATTGATCGTGTAACGCAGTTCATTGGACAGGTAACGCAGTTCATTGAACAAGTAACGCAGTTCACTGAACAGTTTACGTTTAATTTTGTGATCGACTATTACTGAATACAAAATATTATTGTTATTAAATAATATAATGAAACTATTTAAAAAGTTCAATTTAAATTTATAAAAAATTAAATAAATCCTAAAAGCCTTTTTCATAATATAAGTTATTCAAGAAATTTAAGAAAAATTTATAAACTATTCACCATCCCTCGTACTCTGAAGCTTGACGTTTAATTAAAAAATTTGGCTATACTCCGCATAAACAAGGCGTTTTAATCAACATCACGCAAAATTTCGCTGCTCTTAACCTCATTCCATACTTAATACGTCGCGCTACTGCTTCTAATCCAAGTTTTGTAAGTCGACTAAGTAACTCGCTGAAAAAGTAAGAAAAAGCTTTCGACTTTATTGGAATTCTTCGCACGAGTACGTTCATTTTATCTACAAACGAATCTGAGAACAACGCATGACGTTGTAAAGTGTAAATATATCTATATTTACATTGTTAAATTGCTTATTATAGATGTAATGTACATTTACTGGAAGCAAAAGTTTCGATACGTATATTAAAGAAGCATTAATGAACATAAATTTATTGATTTTTAATGCATGCATTAAATTCAATGTTTCGTTTCCATTACATTTATTGCAATATGCATTAATTTTTTTTAATGTATGTAACAAAAATTTTGCTACTTCATGTACATTGAATTTAATTACAAATTAAACATTTTACAATGAAAGTCTGAGAGGTAATTGTCAAACCCACAAAATCACCTACAAAAACCTGCATTTACCTCGGTCTGATATAAAAACAGTAGCAATTCTACGTTTTTTTTTATACCGGAAACTATTGCGGGATTTTGCGCTGCAGCTCTTGTCAGAGCGTTTATAAAACCTACTACTATTCCTCCCGTTCGATTTGCTGTTTCTCACAGGAGCAGCGCTGTTCGATTACATTGCGAAGCTCTTCTTAATTACTGCCGGAATCGTTATGAGCATTACTGTAATCCCGGCGATATAGGACCAATTTTTTTTTAATATACTTTCAGCTTTCGTTACTTTCTTCTTATCTACTGTTTTTCACCTTATATTATTTGGGCCGCAATACCTTTTTCATTTCCATTCTTTTTATTTTCAATTTTAATTTTAGTTGTTTATTTCTTTTATTTTTTCTGAAATGAGTCACTTTTCTTATTCTCGTTTATCTCAATACTTTTTATATTCTTTTTTAACATCCCCACACGTCTTTCCACTCACTCCTATAAGATTTTGTTTATCTTTTATTATACCTTTCTTTTCTCAGCACCTTCGCCTTATTTCTCACACCAATATTTTATTTCGAATTTTCGTCATTTTATTTGTTTTTCTTTCCAATTCTCTTCTGCTCTTCCAGATTCCTGTCCACTACCCCTGCAGGCTGCTTGTTCCATATTACTTCCTCATATTTCTCCCTCGCGCCCAGCTTCTCTCTTTCTCTGCTATATCTTTCTGGTTCGCTCGTCACGTCGTTCAGCGACGTGCATTGGGAATTAAAGAGGCTTTAGTTCCCGCGTTACTTCCCCCATCGCGCCACGCTTCTACCGGCTGTGTAATGTATTTCCGCCAATATAATTTCGACATGATGAATTGTGTACCAATATAAGTGCATTATTAATGGCCTGGGTAAAAGATTGCGAATTACACGAGGACTATTATTGAGCGATTTGGTACGTGAGTTATCACTAGTGGGTATTAAGGTGCTATTATTTCTGTAGAAACGTAGAATACCGTCTAAACAGTTATTCACGAGTTTTTTCAAAATTGACGGGTTATAAGCGGATTTGAAGATAAAACTAGTTCATTTAGCTGCTAACTGGTGGCGTTTTATTTTTACTCTCAGACAAAAAAAAACCTTAATTTTAAATAAAACTTTAACGAAATAAATGTGCTTGAATGTTTAACAATTAAAACAGGATAATACAGTGTTGTGTCAAGGCGCCTTCAACTTCAGTTCATTACATATCCTGTCGAGAGTTACACTCTCGACGTGCGCTGAAATAGATCACAGTTGCATACGTGTATATGTGCTCTAAGAATCAGGATCATTTTGACTATGTCATATACGTATCTAATAATGCATAACATGTGATGAATTGATGAATCTCAAGAAATCAACATCGTAGCATTTATCTCACTAGGCCATGAGCACTGACTTGTCAGTTATGTAATCTGCTAGTTACAACTACTTCTAGGCTCTAAGGGTTATCCAAGAATTATACGTGCATTATAGCATAGTCGTAGATATCTTGCCACCTTTTTTATTTTGTATCTCGTTATTGTTAATTGCTTGATTGTTAAATCTGAGTGTATTGAAATAGAAACTAAATCTTAGAAGTGCACTCTAAATGTAACAAATTTAAAGTGGACATTTAAAACAGAATAAAGATCGTGCGTTATTTATGAATTTTTCCGATCTACAAGTTCACTTCGCAGGTAGGTATCACGGTGCAATTTTCTAAGTGAGCGACATTTTTTTTTATCGAACCCTGCATTTTATAACCATGTTTGTGCTTCGCTATAAAAAAATGCGATACGCAACAAAATTTTTACTACGTAAGTATTCCGCCATCCACGAAGCACTAAAAAATTAAAAACATCGGTAATAGTAGAAGGAATAAGAAAAAATTGTTATGAAACAATAATAAAATAATATAAAACTTTAATGCAGTTTTATATGTATTTCACTTTGTTCAATGTTCTTTTTCTTTTCCTATCCATTAGTTAATCTTTTTATAATTGTGATCGTATTCAGATTCTTTTACAAACCTGTTTCTTTAACTAACATGACCACCTTCTATCCCAACGCTCTATCATCCCCAAAAATCAAATTCCAGCATGAAATTCACAGCTACACACGCGAGCTTCTACATTTTGTCAGCGCGCTCGTCGATTGGCAAGCCGCAAACTTCCATCACAGGTCATTAAACCACGCGCGAATGTTTTACCTACACAGTCGCTACATGTCCCTGGCTCCCTTTGAGCGACGCATCAGCCAACTATACCTCAAGCGTGGATTAACACTGCGCCTAGCCTATCGAATGAATGCAGCCGATTTTGTTTAATGAGAATTTATTGTTTTATGCGCCGTTAGTCTGAACTAGTTTTTCGGGATTCACGGTGACTTTGAGTTATTTATCTTTTTGGTAAGTTGCGAAAATAGGATGTGCACGTGACTGATTTGTGCTGTCAGATGATTGTCTTGGAATGATTTAAGATTTGTTTGGTGACGGTGATTTGCGATGAAATATTGGTTATTAAGAAAAAATGCGAAGGTTATATACTAAAATGTGGGATATTTTACGTTAAGTAATAGATACACAAATTAAATGAACTAAATATGAAACTCGTGCTGTTATTTCCGAAATTTAGGTCGAATTATTATATTTAACGAATGTATAAATTGAAACATTTTAAATATTACAATTTTTCTTAAGAAAAATTATAAAACTCAATATTTTTAACTTCTAAAGTTCAGGTTGATCGAGAAAGTTTTGACGTCACACATAATACAGATAGAAAGTAAAATTCTTAAGTTAGTAAAGTTACTGATGAATTACGAAATCTGATAAGTGATTCTTGTTAAATTAAGTTTCATAACTCAATAAATTCGTAACAGCAAGTGTTCCTGCACGCTCTGAATTACTTCAAATTGAAACTTTTTCAACAGACAACAGCAATTTTGAAAAATCATCAAAAAGTTATAAAAATTCTACGAAA